>BQNB010117350.1:0-21189 GCA_026074375.1 Tanacetum coccineum
GTATTTAGAAATATGGTCTAAAACTTTAGTCTTTGGTTTCCAAACCCAACAAGCTGAGGCCTTAACAGCATTAACATTATTTCCCTTAACAACATTAACTACTGTTTTTGGCCTAGCAGCATTAATATTTTTATCCTTAATAGCATTAACTACTGCTTTTGGCCTAACAACATTAACATTTTTATCCTTAACAGTATTAACCCTCTAATTAAAATTATTGTTTTTAAATGTTGTATTCTTGTGAATGGGCCTCTTAACAGTTGAATGTGCTTTTTTATAAAGATATGACATTGGTCTAGCAGCATTCACTATTGTTTTTGTATGAGCAGCATTAACTTGTCTAGCAGTATTAACTGCTTCTAAGCCAGACTTCATTAGTACTGCTCTTGAAACCATGTTCTTTTTAGCACAGGGGTGAGTCTTTTTAGCAAAGTTTTGATGATTCACCCTTTGAGCATTGTTCGAAACATGTTTTACCATCCTTTGATTTTGAAACTGTTTTTTATGGTAATTGCAATCAACCTGCAAATGATCAAAGCTTCTACACACATAATAGGCCTTATTAAACATCTCAAAATTGCTTCCTAGTTTTTGAGACATCATATTGTTCCAATTTCTTTGATTGCCTCTTAGACTGTGAGTGTTTTGCCTATGTTTCTCAACTTGTTTAACAGTTTTCCTAGCAGTTTTTTCTTATTGTTTAGATTTGACAAACTCTTTCTTAACAATACTAGGCCTAACTGTTTTCTTTTTAGTTTTAGGCTAAGACACATCCTCTTCATCATCATCTGACACCCATTCTTCAATACTTGGGGCATCATCATACTTCCTAACTACTTTAGGCTCTTCTTCACTAGACATAGCTTTATAGTTCTCAACTACAGGCTTATTAACAAACTTATTTAAACCAGTAAAAGACAAGTCAGGTGTTGAAGGCATGAAATTTCCTGTGTAGGGAGGTGGAATTACATTATAATTGTCATAGCCTAAACCTTTCTTGCAATTCTCAACTATCTGACACTCTATGAGCTTGTTTAAACTCTTAGATGCATGTTCAAATTTATCTACATTAAGTTGAATGGCATCTTCTTCTTTTTGAACTATTTCTTGGAAGTAGATGTTTCCACAGGCATACTCCTTCTTGAGCTTTCCTTGTTCTTGTTGTCTTGATTTCTTGGAGCTCTACACTCCCTAGCAAAATGTCCCCTCTTATGGCAGTTATAGCACTCCACTTTGGACTTATGAAAACCAATGGTCTCATTGCCAATAACAGTAAGCTTCCTTCCTATATTCTTCAAAAACCTTCTTGCCCTCATAGTCAACATGGCCATTTGTCATCTCAAATCTATCTCTTACATGTCATCTTGATGGATTTGTTGCAAGTCCTCATGTACAAGTTAAGGACTATTTTGTTGACTAGCAAAGAATGCACAAATAACAGCATCACTCAAGTTATCAATATTTGTAAAGTTAGCATCATTAACTTGAGCGCTAGCAGTAGAAACTCCATGAGCAGTATTAACTGCTTCATTAGTGCTGCTAGTGTTGTTATTTGAAGAGGACACAAAAGCCATGTTCTGTGTGCTTGAACTTGAGCTAGACATCCCTTTAACTTCTGGTTTATACACCTTGAGGTTGTTGTAGAGATCATCCATGCTCATTGTATCCAAATCAGCTTTATTCCTCCACACAACAGCATGTGTGTTCCACTCAGGTGACAAACTTCTTAATAACTTTTGATTAACATCTTCTTGTGAAATCTTTTCATCCAAAAGCTCCAACTGACTCACAAGCTTTTGAAGCCTATCAAAAGTTTGATCAAGCATCTCTGAGCTTGGAGCAGTGAAGTTTTCATATTGCTGCTTTAAGAGATTCCTTTGAGTCTTTCTTGTAGCTGCATTCCTACCAAATCTCTTTTCTATAGCTTCCAGCAACTTCTTAGCATCCTTTATAGAGTTAAACTTTAACTGATGTTCATTGGGAATGCCCATCATTAAAGTACTTCTAGCTTTCACCTCTAATCTTCTCTGAGCCTTTTCTTCAGCAGTTGTAATAGGCATCTCTGTCATAACACCTTCCACAATTTTTGTTTTTGGCAAGGTTGCACCATTCTCTATGACTTCCCATAGTGCATAGTCTATCATCTGGATGTATTGTTCAATCCTCATCCTCCATATCTCATACTCACCAGGTTTGAGCATGGGAACTTTGGATGCAGTCACCATGTGTGCAGAATCTTGATCCATATCTTCTTATTCACAGATCTCCTCTGATACCCCTTGTTGATCCCACTTCAATAGATAGAATTCCTTAAGCTTGTATAAGGTTTAGTTATATTAGATAAATCTAACACAACTATAGTAAAAACTGTGTTTGAATGTATTAAAGATTATGCGGAATCTAATCTTTAATATTAAGAAGAATTGTTAATGAAACAGTAAAACAATGAACATATAATTCAACAAACAAGCTCCAATATTATTAATGAAAACAATACGAATACTCTTAAAGTATTAGGGTTACAAAACCTTGAAGCTACGAATTATATGACTTTGGTACGTCTAGGTATATTAAACTCTATGCCCTAGGGCCTCCTTTTATACACCAAGGAGTCCTAGTCGGCTTACAATACTTTCCTAAGTATCCATAATCATTTCCATAAATAACTGAGACATATCTCATAAGTAGTACTAACAAAATGTCTAACAGTACTAACTTACACTAACAGCTGTAACTAATACACTAGCAGTAGTAAATTTTGTACTAGCAGTACTAAGTACTTAGCGTATTTTCACTAGCAGTACTAATATTCATTAGCAGTAGTAACTTTGTACTAGCAGTAGTAAACACTTAGCATATTTTGTTTGAAGTCTCTGAGCAGTACTAACTCCAGCTGAGCAGCATTAACACAAATATGAGCAGCAGTACTTCAAACAACATCAAGAAGACTTTTAATCCAAACAATAATCAAGACTAAAGGCATTTAGCAAGTAAGAACATGTAGACAAGCATGCAAGAAGGTAAAATAAAAGTATTCAATAGAAACCATATTAAACAAATAGTTTTAATACTCATAATAGTTGTAATGCTCTTAAGATTTCTTAAACAAGAGAAGTATGTTGTAAACACATTTAAATGAGACTTGCGTTTGTATTTATAACCCTAGTGTGTGCCTATATGCGA
Organism: Tanacetum coccineum; assembly: GCA_026074375.1. NCBI lineage: Eukaryota > Viridiplantae > Streptophyta > Magnoliopsida > Asterales > Asteraceae > Tanacetum > Tanacetum coccineum. The sequence continues at coordinate 3,184 of BQNB010117350.1, forward strand.
CAAATGTGGAGTGACGATTATTTCGACTCTAAGAAAAGAAAACCTAAGAAATAATCCAAGTGCTCCTTGATTTAATGTTGCTCAATCAAGATTGTCGAAAGAAAAATGATTGTTGTGCCTAATAATGCACCTAATGATTTGATTGGTTGATTTGAAAAAATGATTGGTGCAAATTTGGAGAGAGAAAATATATAATACACATGTACAAGTGATTTATGCATTAGACATGTATTTAAGTATGCATTTTAGATCTAAACAGCACTACTCTTGTTAAATATATATTAGATTATATATTTTAACAACAAGTACGAGATCATTATGCATGATTTAGCATACATCAACAATGTATGAAAATAGATTTTTCATGTAATCCTAGTCGTGAGAAGGATTTTGAGAAAATAGATTAGGACTTGCATATACATATATTAAGTGTAGAATCTTAAACCTTGACAAAACCGAGGTTACGTAATTTTGTATAAAGATTATTTTTGAATAATTCCCAATCTTTTATTTTGTGCAAAATAGAATCCTAGACTCAGATTTGAGGAGGAAAAATAAAAACTTTTTATGGACTGTCAGATGGTCGGTCCCCTAAAATACATGGTCGACCCCTTATAATTAAGGGGACCGCCTGTTAAGAGCTAAAGGGGCCGCCCATCTGACGAATTAATTTTCCTAATTTTTTGATTTTGGCATTTTAGCTTTGATTGTAGTTCATTGTTCTTGTTTACTTTTAAGTTCTTATTAACATTTACAGCGATGCGAACACTTAATAAGTACTTAATCAATCTGTTCCATCATTCCTAGACCTAGACGTAAGTAATTAAAAGGCTCACGTATAAGGGGTTTAGTTAGAATATCGGCAATGTTGTCTTCCAATGAAACCTTTTCTATGGAAATATTCCCTTTTTGAACATTGTCACGAAGGAAATGGTGAAGAATCTCAATGTGTTTTGTACGAGAGTGTTGTACGGGATTTTTACTTAAGTCTATAGCCCCTTTGTTATCATACATTATAGGAATGTCATCCAACCTAATGCCATAATCTACGAGAGCTTGTTTCATCCATAGTGCTTGTTGACATGCCTTTCCGGCGCTTACATATTCGGCTTCGGTAGTGGAAATAGCAAGAGCGCTTTGCTTCTTCGAAAACCAAGATGTTAAACAACATCCCATAAACGTGCAAATACCGCTAGTGCTTTTTTGGTCCACGTAATCTCCCGCATGACCAGAATCCGAATATACTATGGTTTCTATGCCGGACACCTTAGGATACCATAATCCTAAGTGCGTAGTGCCTTTAATGTATCGGAAGATACGTTTAACCGCTTCAAGGTAAGAGGTTTTATTATCCTCTTGGAAGCGTGCACAAAGGCAAACACTAAACATGATATCAGGTCTACTTGCCGTTAAGTATAATAAACTTCCTATCATACCTCTATATTTGGTATTATCTACGGACTTACCTTCTTCGTCTTTCGTGAGTTTCATTTCCATAGACATAGGAGTTTTCATTGGCTTAGAGTCTTTTAATCTAAATTTCTTAAGCATTTCTTTTATATAATTTGATTGATTAAAGAATATATCATCTTCTAATTGTTTTATTTGTAGACCTAAGAAAAAATTTAGTTCCCCCATCATACTCATTTCAAACTCATCGTGCATGATCTTGGCGAAATCATCACACAATTCTTGACAAGTTGAGCCGAATATAATGTCGTCGACATATATTTGGACAATAATGAGATTGGAGTTTTTCTTTTTAGTAAAGAGTGTGTTATCTACCATTCCCATGGTATAATCATGTTTAATAAGAAAGGCTTTCAATCTATCGTACCAAGCTTTAGGAGCTTGTTTAAGTCCGTAAAGCGCTTTCTTGAGTCTATAAACATGATTAGGTTTTGCGAAGTCAATGAATCCCGGAGGTTGTGCCACGTAAACCTCCTCATTGATAAAACCATTAAGGAGTGCACTCTTTACATCCATTTGAAATAATTTGAAGTATTTGAGTTTATACTCATAAAGCTAGCACAAGGGAAGCTTATATACTCTGCAAACAAACACAGTCAAGCTCAACAAAGAAAAGTCAATGAAAGTCAAACAGAAGACTTCAGCTTGTTTTTACCTTTTTCTTTGTATAAATAGGGCTAGTGAGCCATGTAAGGCGTGTGTGTAATTTTTAGTTTTTAATATAAAAAAAACTTTTTCCTTTCTGCAATTTGGTAAAGTCAAGTTTAATGAAATTTCAGTTTGTATTTGCAATTCGTGTTCCAAGTTTATATCTTACCCTGTAAGTTTGATTTTAAGCTACTCATAAGCTCTAAAAAAAAAAAAGGGAAGAGTCTCTAAGCTCTTTATTTGAGCTAAGAATAAGTGTTAACTAAGTTTAAATACTGCAAACCAGTTTAATAACCTAATTACCTTTGCATTTGAAATTGTGAAAGCATTGTGGAAGTTGTTGTAATGGAAAACCATATGGACTCATACACTAGCTTATTCATAACTAGGGATGCTTATAGCTCCCTTTTGGTTCCTCTTGTTATTAGCAATGAGGTTCATTGTAAGTCTCCTTATTTAATTCTTGCACTTTTCATTAAGTTACTGTAGCATTGCCTTATTAATTGTTTATTTCTGTCTTATCTTGTCTTAATGTGTTAAATATATGCTTAATTTTCCTTGGTTTAAGCTTTGTATCATTTATTTATACTTGTTCTTTTAATATGTCATTTTTAGCTAAAATTGCCTTTTGCTTATTCAGCTTATCTAAGTGCTTAATTTCTGTTGAAAATGGTTCATTAGTGCTTAATATGTTCATATAATCATTTTTCTTTAAAAGCTTTGGCCTAAATCTCTTAAAATTAGTTTTAAAAAGGATTTACATACCACAGGGTGTTTTAATCAAGTTTTTATTTGTTGATATTTCAAATTCCAATTTATAATTAGCTATTTGTAAACCTGTTTAATTTTGCTTAAGTAGAGTGCTTATTATTGAGTTTTAGCTTAAATAGATATTCAAACTTGTTTGCATATTTAATTTTAAGTGTTTATATGCATTGGGTAAGTGTTGGTTTGTAATGTGCAAATGCGGTTTTAAAGTTTAAGTTAGAATCTGCATGCGAAGTTAAAAAAAGGATAATTAGCTTTTTCATAAGCTCATTCAGGCTTATTTATGGTTTCAAATATCTTTTTGAGTCTTAATTATTGTTCTTTTGAGCTTAAATCGCAATCTGTTTTTTAGCCCTATATCATCATAAAATCTACTTGCTTTGCTCATTTATTAAAGCTCAACATCTTATTTTCAGTAAAATCAAAAAAATAGTAGTTTATCATTTGTCTTATGTGCTTCTCTACCAATGGCTTATTTGAAAAAGTGAATAGGTGGGCTTAATAAGGACCTCATAGTGTACTTATTTCAGAAAGCACACTTTTTTAATTTGGGCTTATTTAGAATTTTAGCTTATTTTTCATTTTGGCTATTTTTAGAAAAGTAGAGGGTTTGAGCTATTATTTTGATGAAAAAGAGTGAGTTAATATTGTTTTTGGTTGAAAAGGTCTATTGGAATCAGATTAAGCAACATATAAGTCTTTCCAAAACATCTTCCTTATCATTTTGGTTTATTTTGGAGCTTTTTACAGCTTAAATTACTAAAAGTAAGTCCAAACCTTAACTTTTTGCATCAGCACTTATGTATGGCTTTTTGGGGCTTATCAAGTGCATAGTTTTTATAAGGTGCCTTTAATAAAGTAATGCTTATACACATGTCCCCAGACAACTTTCGTGTTTTGAGTTTTGGCTAAAAACGATTTTTTAAAATCAGCCGTTTTGGAGCCTCGTTTCTGCTGATAGAGCCTCGTTTCTGCTGGTAGACCCTCGTTTCTGCTGGTAGTATTGTCGTTTCTGCTGATAGTGCATCGTTTCTGCTGATAGTGCATCGTTTATGCTGATAGGGTTAAAATTTTGCATAATTTAGGTTTCCCCTCATTTTTCCATGTCCCAATTTAGCTTTTGTGCTATTAGATTTGTAATTTAGGGTTTCCTTTATAACTAATTTTCTTCCCGTATTTGTTATAACTTAGAATCAATCCAAAATTATTTCTCACTCAATCTCAATCAAACCAGATCACCTTTCAACGTTGCAGTCCCCCCCCCCTCGGGTGGGACATACGACCCGGAATCATACTTCCGGAATCTTTTTATCATTGATTCTCTTATTATAAAATAATTATTTCTAGGTAGGATCTTGACGTTACCTTGTCAAGGGTGAAGAGTTTGGATTTGCCTAATTTTATATAAACTATATTCAAGAGTCAATTTTGAGCCGCTGCCGGGAGGCTAAGCTAACGATTGTTTTCCTACTGTTTGATTATAAGTTGTGTATATGTGAATATATCATCTTAAAAAACACAAAAATATTTTTCTTTTCTTTTTACTAGTACATATCATATAAATCTAAAAAAAAAACCAAAAAGATAAAAACATTGTCTTTAATTATCAATAAAATTCACAAATTGGTAAAATACCAAAATATAATATTCTCAACTGAGGTATTATCATAAAACTTCCAGTGTACTTGTTGGTTCCCAACATCAACAATAGATATTAAAACCTTGCCATTTGTGTCTATACAACAGACTGCCACCTTGAAAGTAAAAGAGAAACTATAAAGTGGGGTATAAGGAGGGTTGTTCCAAGGAACTACGACCCGAAAGGAGAAATAAGCTTCGCGCTATTCCTACTCCTCCGCTCACCTGTGCGTTTACCTTTTTGAGAGCTACCGTGAAGTAAGTAGATTATTTGGTTGAAGTTGTCTTATCTCATTGTCCGGTAAAATCAATTGTGAATAAATCATTAAAAAAAACCAAAAAAAATTTAGTGTAAATTTTCTTTTTTATATTTCTATTTTGTGCATGCGCACTCTGTTCCAGCCGTAAACCGTCTACAACCACAAGTCCTGACAAACTTCTGTTGAATCGATCCAATCTTGAGGGAACCTGATAAAGCCTCCCATAGTTACGATGGCTGATAATCGTACTATGTGGCGCAACTGCTCGAAGCACCCACCGAGGGTACGAGGATGCGAAAGTTATTCCGGAAATTACCGCTAATAACTATTGAGATCAAGCATGGACTTCTTGAAATGCTTGACAAAAAAGCAATTTTTTGGAAATGGATAAAGAAGACCACATGCTCACATCCATTATTCAACACGATCCCTTCTACGATGAAGATCCGAACGTACCAAATACGTCGTTAAACATTTGCTTTTCCCTGTTTTCTCTCGAAGGGGCAGCCCGGATATGGCTGGAAAAAGAACCCCCTCGATCAATGAAATACAGGGACGATCTTGTTTCGAAATTTATTAACAAATTCTTCCCTCCCTCAAAACGACAAATCTCGGAAATGAAGTCACGATATTTCAGCAAAAATTTGCTGAACGTTTATGAGGCTTGGGAATCGTTTGCAATGATCATTTTAAGGGATGCCCTCATCATGGTTTTTCAGAATTGCATCAACTAGATACATTCTATAATGTCCTAAACTCAATTGAATCAAGATCAATGAACACAGCTGTCCGGTGGTAACTTCTTAGACAAAAGCCTCTAAACGAGAAAAAAAAAGAGGAAAAAAAAGAGAGAAAAAAGGGAAAGAAAAGAGGAAAAAAAGGAAAAAAAAAAGAAAAGGAAAGAAAAAAAAAGACAAGAAAAAAAGACGATAATGTTTAAAAATCATCGGGAGAGCAAGTCTAGAGGTAGTCAATCAAGAAACAAGAGACTGTTGTAGCTAAAAAGAGTACAAGCTCTTCCACCCATCAGTCCTCACTGATGGTGCGAACTCAAGAGACATGGTTCGTGCAGTAATTCTCGACAGAAAAAACCAAACCCCAGCTTACCGCCCCTGTAAAAGGGATTGAACAAAGCTTGTGTAACTTGTGGGAGGTCATTCATATCAAAACTGTCCAAGTACACTAGTAGCGAACAATTTACCATGACAATATCCAAGAGTAATGTGTCCCAATGCCGCTGCGGCCAATTTCAACCAACTAATTCCTGGTTATCGAACCTCCGATGGTCTCAAATCAAATTCGACCTCCTGGATTTCCTCCCATTCAGAATCCTCATTCAAATAGTCAAAACAATTTCAATCGAGAAATAACTCAATCAAAACAAGGAAACAATTTCAACGCAAGGATCAGATTTATCGACCTCCGGTTCACTCAAACCAGTACTCATCAAGGACCTGCTCCTCAGACACACGGTGTGTCAAAAATATTTGAAAGATACGTCACAGCAAATGATGCATATGAGAAACATGCAAAACCAAGGTCAAACCTGCAATCCCAAATGGCAAGTTTTGACTGACATGCTTTCAAAATTTTTACTGCTAATGCAGCTATCTACTACCGGTCTGGAACTCTTCCTGCAAACACTGTTACAACCCAAAGTAGATTAAACGGTGATCATACCCGAAGAGTGTTACCATCCAAGGACCGAAAACAGTTATCATGACGCCGAGGTGACAAAGGACACATTGGCTTCCCTGCTAATAACAGAAGCACCGAAGGCTCCAACCTCCTGTTGTTCAAATCAGTCCACGTAATCCAAATCCGAAAAAAAGCCCAATGTTTGCTCCATGTTGTTACTCCAATTCCTAAAGCATCAAATCCATTCATCAATAAAGAAATGATGAAAGCGCAAGAAAAAGCTAACGACAAATCGAGTAAATCATGAAATCTTAGAGATTTCAGTTTCGAGATTACTTACCGATGCCTTGATGCTCATCCTAAATTTGCTTCGACTGTAAAAACCTTAATTGGAAACAAAGAAAAATTGAGAGCGAATTGCAATAACACCTTCTTGAATGAGACTGTTTTTCAGCGGCTCATTCCTCAACAAGTTACCAAGAAACTTGGAGACCCGGCCGATTCTGATTCCATGATGAATTTAACAGGGACTACAACATCAACGCATTGGCCGATCATGGTGGCAGCAATAATCTCATTGCCTTATTATGTTAAGGAACAATCTATCTCTTACCTGATTCTAGACTCCGACCTGCATGACACTAGAACTAGCTGACCAATTTCATCACTAAACGATCGGTATCAGCTGAAGATGTCTTTGTAAATGTAGGAAATTCCAACTTCCAGCTGACTTACGTTGGTTGTTGATTTAGACCCAGACCCCAGTACCTTAAATTCTCGGCGATGTTTTCTTGAAAACCAGTCATGCCTTGATAGATTTTATTGAAGGTAAGATTACCCTCGTTGTTGGGCAAGGAGCCATCACATTCAACCTGGGACCAAACTTCAAGATAACACAGGTTTTTTTTTTTTTTTTTATTTTTTTTTTGTTCTGATTACAACCATATGACGGTGGAACAAAATCGACGTCCATTGAAATGGCTTGAGATGAGATATTCTCAAAGAAGTCCTAGGTTTTCAAACGGCAATTCGCGAGTGGCAATCCCACTCAATATATTGAGCCTATGTTTCTACCGCTTCTCCAAATCTCACTCCTTTCGGGGACAGTGATTTCTATATTTGAAGAAGCAATTCGTTTTCTTGCTCTAGAAGAAGATCCACCATCATCTGAAGTTGATCCAACTTATCAGGATCCTGAGGGGGACATCCTGCTTCTAGAAGCAATTTTGAACAGTGAACACCACCCGCCTGCCCAAATCCAGAACAATATTGCCTGATAATAGGAAAATAACTCAAACTCTGTGAAGATAAACCCGTTGAATCTTCCGTGATGAACCTCCCGAGGTTGAACTCAGGACTGCCACCCTCCATCTTAGAATACGCAGTTAGAAGGTGACGACAAGTTTCCTGTCATAATTGCTAAAGACTTAAAAATGAGGAAAAAGACAGCACTTCTCAAGGTTATCACAAGTCCCACAATCGAGCCATCGCTTGGACTCTCTCCGATATGAAATGGTGTTTCACGCCAAGAATTTGTACTCACAAAATTCTAAATGGAAGAGGACTACTAACATCTTGCAAAGTCAGAGGAATGTAAAACCCAAAAAACTACGACGTTCTCAAGATGGAGGTTGAAAACTCCTGACGCTGGATTGTTTACCCCTCTCTGACAGCCCTGGGTAAGGCCCGTACACTGTGTACCTGAAAAAGGATGCCATAACCGTTCATCACAAATGATTTAGAGAATTGAACTGATTCCTACTCGATTGGTCACGGGATGGCGAGTATTTATTGATTACATAAAGCTAAATGAAGCAACCCAAAAAGATACACTCCCATTGCCCTTCATGGACACAAATGCTCGAAATGAACTAGCAAGAAACCAATACTACTGTTTTCCTTGATGGATTCTCGGTTATTTTCAAATCCAATTGACCCAAAGATCAAGAAAACAACCATTACTTGCCCCATACGGAACTTTCGCTTATCGTCGCATGCTTTTGGGGCTATCAATGCTCCGTGTACATTTCAACGGATGTATGATGGCAATTCTTCCACGATATGATTTGAAACAACGATGAAGTAGTTATGGATGACTTTCGTCTTCGGGGACTCCTTTCTCTACGGCCTATCCATTTTGGAAAGAAATGTTGAAGCTTGTGAAGAACCAATTTTCGTTAAACGTAGAAAGCTCCATTTTATGGAGAAAGGAAGGCTTGTTTCTCGGGACACAAAATTTCTAAGTCTGGACTTGAGGTTGATAGAGCTAAGTACCGACGTAATAGCTAAACTCCCTCATCCGACTACTGTCAAAGGTGTCGTAGTTTTCCCTTGTGCACGCCAGTTTTTACCGCGACAATTTCATTCAGGACTATCTCAAGAAATTGCCCGTCCTATGACACATAAGCTTGAAAAGAGACTCCATTTTTCCTTCTCTGAAGAGTTATCGATCCTTTAAACACTCAAAAGAAAATTAACTGTGGGCCCGATCTTTAATTGCACCCGACTGGGACTATGCCCTTTGAACTGATGCGCGATAGCTGCGACTTCGCAATTGGGCAGTCCTCGTGCAATATAAAACAAGCATTTCCACCTATACACTATGGCTAGCCAGACTATTAACGAGGATCAAACTCACTACACTACTACCGAAAAGGAATACTTTGCCTAGTGTATGCCTTGATAAATTCGTCCATATCTTGTTATGTCCCAAAAGCAATAGTGATACTGACCATTCTGCCATCAAGTATACTCTTTGCACAAAAAGATGCAAAGGCAAGACACATGCTGGATACTATTGCTCCAAGAATTTGATTTTGAAATTTGAGACAAAAAAGAGCAAAAAAATCTTGCTGCCAGATCCTCTTCAAGACTGGAAAATCCTCACCAAGATAAGTTTCGAAAAACAAGGATAAATGAATCATTCCTCTCGCAAGCCCTTGGATCTATTGCTCTTAAAGATGATAGTATCCCATGGTTTGCAGATTTTGCAAACTACCATGCGGGGAAATTCGTTATCAAGGGAATGTCGTCCCAACAGAAGAATAAATTCTTCAAAATGTTAAACATTACTTCCTGGACGACCCCTTTCTGTTTAAAAAACTGAGCTGACCAAGTGCTCAGACGTTTGATGTATTCAGGGCAATGAAGCTTAAACTTCCAAGCTTTCCACAGAGAGGACCCAACTGGGGGAACACTATTGGTGCAAATTACACAGCAAGAAAAGATCTTGACACAGATTCTATTGTCCCACCATCTTCAAGGATGCCCACGACTTTGTCGACCCATTGTGACAATTGTCAACGTCCACGGAAAGATTACGCAACGGGATGAGATGGCACAAACACCATCCAATTTGCGAAATCTTTGACATCTGGGGCATTGATTTTTATGGGGCCGTTCCCGTCTTCAAGAGGGAACAAGTACAATACTCATGGCTGTTGACTACTTGTCAAATGGGTTGAAGCAAAAGCGCTCCCACCAATGATGCCCGAGTTTTGTCTTAAAATTTTAAAAACTCCTATTTCTCGATTTGTGCCCGTCGTGCGAATCATAAGTATCGCGGAACTTCACCTTTGCATGACCAATTTCTCAAAGTCTGCTTAAATACGGATTCACTCATCGACTCTACAACGCGTATCACCCACAGAACAAGTGGGTGCAATTGAGGTGTCAAATCGTGTTTAAAGCGTATTCCTGAGAGAACCGTGGGAGAAAATCGTTGCCCTCTGTCGACAAACTAGATGATGCTCTTATGGGCCTTCCGCACAGCTTACAAAACACCCATCGGTGCACTCCGTCATAAGCTTGTGTCATGGAAAGGCAATGTCATCCTACCGATCGAGTTAGAGCACAAAGCCTACTGGGGCCCCTCAAGCAACAAATTTTGAGTTCAAACTGCGGGTGATCACAGAAAGTTTCAACTGAATGAACTAAATGAACTTCGAGATCAAGCCTACGAAAACCTCTTTAATCCTATAAAGAGAAAACCAAGAGGATCCATGAGCTAAGAATAAAACTCCACACCGCGTTTTCAACGTTTGTGATCGTGTTCTCCTCTTCAACTCTAGACTGAAGATTTTCTCGGGCAAATTGAAATCCCGTGACCGGACCATTCACCATTGTTTCAAGTAATTCCTTAAGGTACCGTGGGAATTATCTCAAAACTCCGTGTCCCAAACTTTAAAGTGAACTGGTCATCGTCTAAAACCCTATTTTGGAGGGGACATACCAACCGAAGTGTCCCGGATCTCCAAACCATCCAGTACAATGAATTCCAGGGAAATAGGTCAAGCGTCGGACCTAAAACAACGCTTCGAGGGAGGCACCCCTCTTTCCTTTTTTTTTATCTTCCAGCAACTGTGTAATTTTAGAGATGCACCTTTTTCATTTTTGTGGTATGTTTGGTGTTTATTTGGTGTCCAGGACAATCCCCGGATTGGTGAAACTCTCTTGCTTATGGTTCTTCACACATCCTCAGCTCATTTTGGGAATTGAGTATCCAAAATCTAATCGTCTAACGTTTTCTTTTGGCACACATAATAAACGCCCTAGAACAAGACTTGCGCGTAGGAAACCCCTTTGAAACATCGAGGACGATTTTAGTCTAGTATGGGGGGGAATCTCGATTGATTTTGCCTGCAGTCGTTTTATCATGCAATCACGTTTTTACACCAAATTTTTGCAAAATACCAAAAACAAAATTGAAAAATTTTTTAAAAAATTTTCAAAAATAAAATAAGTGTTTTGTCACAGTTATATGAACTTTCCATTTTTTTTTTTTTTTTTTTTTTTTTTTTTTTTGGTAGAATGAGAATAATTTTTGACTCGATCGGGCTATTGAGCCCTAGGCTAGTTTCCTACAGGCCGAGCTTTCACAAATGTCGATTGCTTCGAATTTAATAATGTGAAAACAAGAAGTGAAAGAGTTAAATATACGTTTATGTGCTGAGCTAGATTCTTCAAAAACTTATATGAGTAACTGTGGCTTTTTCTCCCATTAGCTTTCTAAATACACCTAATCAACGTACTCATTCAATTCAACTAAGTCAATCGATGTTTTTAGAAAAAGCTTCAAATTTGTAACTTGATATCATTAAATCGAGATTTTTCTGTCTAAATAATGCGAAAGAAAAATGCCAAAGAATGCATGAATGAAGTAGAATGAAAAAATGCATGAAATTGAAATTATGCCAATTAAACATCATTTGATTATATGGAGACAAGTTAAAAAGATGTGTCCCGTGAATATCCCCCCCGCTAACCACGAGGTGGGGGTTTCCAAACTACGACATCTTTACTTCGTAGGGATTTGGTGTGTTGAGATGATATCCACCAGGAAGGCGAGGTCTAGGTGAGGGTTCAACTAAGACACCTATCCGTTAGCCATAATAGGAAAAGAAGTGTTGATGTGATTTCCCACTACGCTAGCAACGGGGTGGGTTTTCAAACTAAGAACACCGGTCGTTGGTTGTGATATCCTACAAGGGAGCGAGGCCTAGGTAGGTGTATGTTTCAACAGCAACGCCATTCCTAGCTTAAGAACTTATGATTAAAATGATGAAGATGTTGCAAAAAGTTCTACAGTTAAAAATTTCGTTCTTTAAAATCAAGTTACAAGGTCCTAATAAGTTGTTGCTTGAGTCGTGATTCAATTCTAAATCAACGACTATGGAAAATAAGTTGATCTAAGGTTGAGTGAAAATGAGTACACACCTGAAAATAAGTTGATCTATGGTTGAAACGAGCACACACATTCAAATCATATATCCATGTTGGGAGTAAAAAGTTCACAAGCAATAAGTATGAGGGCTTAACATCTAAACTTATATCGACAATGATCTTGTTTAAATGCTTAGCCTGGGTCTTGTGAAAAAATCGGGGACGATGAAATTATCCGTCAGGACGTCCGTGGATTATTCTATGAACGTTTCTCATTCTATGATCCCATTGTTGATAAATAAAGGAAGTCAAACATAAAAAAAAAATAATAAATAAATAAAATTTTAGAGTAGTTGTGTAAATATAAAAATTGGTGAGAACCGGGACTTGTCGAGGCTATTGATTCTTTTATTCCCTTTGATAAACACTTGGCTACTTTTCCAAGTTATTAGTCGAGGGGATTTGAGATTTTTGGTTTCTCGAGTGCTTACTTTATAGCATTGCGTGGGACTCGCAACATCTTAGTTTGGGGGATTTTGATATGTGTTTAATTACACATACCATTTTCCATTTAAAACGAACTTAAAAGAATAAAAACATACCAAAAATACATTGTATTTGTATGTTTGCATTTGTATTGTGCAGGGAACGGATATCTCACAAAAAGACGAAAAACCAAGCAAAAAGCAACAAAACCGGACACAAGATGGAAAAGTGTGTGAAGACGAAGCCCAATCAAAGTCAAGTCAACTCCGAGAAGAAAAAGCAAAGAAAAATATAACTTGAGGGGTCAAAATTGCCAAACCCCTAAGTTATATTATTAAGGAAGCAAAGGCAGGGGCTGATTATGCCACTACAAGAAAATTAAGCTAAGGTGACACTCATAAAGTGTTGTCGTATGTCTTTAAAATGTTGCAGTATGCATAATGTGACACTCCAAACATTCCCTTAATCATCTTCAACCTCTCTCTGCCACAGCCCAACTTGTATAAGCTTTTCTCCCGCTAATACCAAAACCAGCCTGCACCTTGTTTTGCTCCCATACTTCTCCTGCAAAATCACTCAACCATCCTACCAAATCATTCATCCACCCTACTTTCCCCCCAGCTTTATAAAGTCCATGTTGGCAATCCCTCTCCATTCCCAAAGCACTTCGATGGCTGAGATTGTCTCCAAAGAAGCTCAAAAGAAATCAAAGGCTGGGATTTGCTCTAGATTCTCCTCACACAACTAGCACACTTGGTTTTATCTCTCCAAAGAAGCACAAGATGCAAGTCCAGACTTCGGATAATATTTAGAGGTTTTGTAAGCCCTTCTGAGGATTATAAGATTAGAATCTAGTTTTTAGTTTTTAACTTAACTTAGCTTATTTTCAGTTCTTTACAGTTTTACTTTAGCTTTGTAACACTTTCATGTTTTATGCCAGTTGAGTTTTTAAAGTCACTTTATAATCCAAGTGTTATGTTTCCTGAAGTTGAGCTGATTTGTGTTCAAAAAGCTCCCTATCAGCTTGTTTACAAAACTGGTTTTAACTAAGTAACTTAAAAAGGTTAAGTAGTAAGAGAATTAATCACACCAATCACTCTCAAATCATACCTAAGCTTATGTTATGATGATATGCCAGTTTTGGAATGGGATTATAGACTCTCACTAGCTTGTTCTATGCAAGCTAGAGCTTGTAGATTCATTGTTTGACCCTGTTTTGAGCAAGGGTGTAGTAAGTCTCTCTATTTCTTACTTTACTTGTCTATTGCAGAATTGCTAGTTTATTTAATACAACTGTTGGTTTTAATGTTTATACTTGCTACTTATTATGCTATTTTAAGTGCTATTATGGATTGAAAAGTGCTTTATAGTGTTTTACTTTGTTAGTTGGTTAATCTGGTTCTGTAATTAGTTTGAAAATAAAAATGATTTTTGGGAAAAGTAAAGGCGTTTGGAACTAACAGTACTAACTCCAAGTTAGTACTGCTAGTTCATTTTAGGAACAGTACTAACTTAACACTACCAGTACTAACTCCAAGTTAGTACTGTTAGTCTTAACTGTTAGTACTGGTTGTTCAACTTAGCTTATCAGCTTATTATTTCAGCTTGTTTAAGATTTCTTTAGATTTTTAGAGTAGATTAAGCTTATTTTAGTGTACTGTTTTCAGTAGAACTTATTTGTCTTTTCAAAATAATTTTAAGAGTTAATCAGTTTTAGTTTTCTAGCTTATTTATCATTATAGTCCATTCTGGTTGCTTATTCTTATGCTTAAGTGCTTATTTTGGGTAGTTAACCTTCTGTTTTAGCTTATTTGCTTATTTCTTGTTTAATTGTGTTTTGTTAAGGCTAGCAGTACTAACCTTTAGCTAACAGTACTAACTTAAGCCTAGCAGTACTAACTCTAAGTTAGTACTGGTAGTTAATACTGTTGTTAGTACTGTTGTGTTTATCTTGTTTAATTTAGCTTAATTGCTTTTTGTATTTGCTTATTTAGAGTTAGTTTAGCTTATTTAACTTGTCTTAAGTTTATTTGAGCTTATTTGTGTCTTTGCGTAAAAGTTTTAAGTGTTTTTGCTATTTCTAGCTTTTATGCTTGTTCTAGTTTATGTTCTTGTTTAATTTTTATGTGCATTTGCTTTCAGTATTAATTCACAAACATTCCTTGTTACATTCAAACACCAATCATCAATCGTTCTTCGATAATCCATTTCTAGCCTCGTTGGGACATAACGACCCGGGAACACTCTATACTGCTTCCGGTTTTCTTGATCTCGCGTGATTCTGATCCTTGTTGTGTATTTATATTTATATTTGCTTATTGATACATAAAAAGAGGGGTTGGTTCCCGCAATAATCATCTAGCATGTTTAAAATCTACTTGAGACTAGCACAAACTATCATCGTTAATTGTTAAGGAAAAAGCTAAGGTTTAAAACCGATCGGGTCAAAATTTATTTCTCGTTCTCACCTTTATTTATGCCAAAACACTTATTACATTATTTTTTTTACAACATTTTTCACTTTTTTTTATGCATAAAAATTTAAATTTTTTCCTATTTTTCATATAAATCACATATTTTTGGTGGAAAAACTGGTTACGTGAGAACAACGACTGCAGGTAATATCAAATCGATAGATTCCCCCCATACTAAAACTACACATTGTCCTCAATGTGAGACTGTCACCCCCATACTAATTTCAAAGCATAATCTTAATATATAAAAGGGGTAATCGATAAGATTAGGATATGGAATTCCCTAAATGAAGCTGAGGATATGAAGCTCGAATAAATGGACAAAACCAAGAGCACGAGAGTCTTCAAAATCCGGGTAATCCTGGACAAAAAAACACAAACCAACAAAACACGAAACACAAGAAAGGAAAGGCAAGCCCCCTTTCATTAGTTGTTAGAAAATAGATAAGAAGATATAAATGCTTGTTTTTGTTAACCGAGTCACGAGCTTGACTCGACCCCGAATTAAGTTGTCCATGGGGAAGCAAATGGAAAAGAAAATCTCAATCGGGCTTTCATTAATGTTTGGATAAATATTAAAGCACATAAAAGTTCCATCCTGATGAGATGCCACCGGCTCTAAGTGGAGATGCCGGGGTCAAAGATCGTATCTTCACTCCCGGTGGAGCAAGATAAAAGAGAAACCTCGGGGTAGGTGAGAAATGGGAGAAAAGTCCGGATAACAAATGTGAAGGAATCGTCATCTTCAGAAAAATCAATCTCACTTCCCCTTTGGTCATCATTAAGCTCATTAAAATTATCAATCACGGGAGCATCGGGCTCAAAATATAAGCAAATCTCAACATCCGGTGGTTCCGGAGGAGGTCGAGGAAATGACGGATCGAAATGAAATGATTCAAACTCGGGAAGCTCCAAAAGAGGTTCATTTGAATTATCAATGCTAATCAACCCCTCCTGATCGGGCTCAATCTAAAAAAGAAACGAATCATACTCGGGAAGAGAGTAATTAGCATGAGTAGTGGTACTGCCACTTCTCGTCTCTTCCGTATGATCGCTAAAAGTCTCGAATTCGGGTAAAGAATTATCCAAATGAGAAAGAGAAGTATCGGACTCCTCTAAGAACGAATCACTATCTGCGACGGGGATAGGAAATGGAGAAGGAGACTTGAGCACACGATCCGGAGTAGGGTTAACTTTCAAAGATTCAATATTAGAAATAAGACGATGTACGTTTAATAATTTCTCTCGAAGAATAACGTCTTGGATTTGAAAAATATCTTCTAAATCAAACTCTTTTTCTTCTTGTTCGACATCATTAACCTCCTCGAAGCTAACGCAATCGACGTCCTCAAAATCATCGTCATCACTCGAAGTATCATCATCCGGATCGGCTTTAATAATTCCCGGTGGAATTGGAGCAATATGAGCGAGTTCACCGGTGAACTCCTCGAGAATAGGGTCGATCTTAGAAGAATGAACAATCGAAGTATCACAGTTAATCAAAGATTCCACAAGATCGGACTCAACATTCATACGATTATTATCACAATTAGGCACATCACTCGTATCGTCGGAAATACCCTCGAACTCACTTGAGATTGGGACAAGGTTCTCAATACTAGGAGTAGTGTTAAGATGCTCGTCCCCCATACTTAGAGAGTTATCGGGCTCCTCGATCGGTAAATCAGGTGTGATTGCTTTAGACGTAGAATATCGAGAAATAATATCTCCTAAAGGAATATAATCATCCTCGTCGACAAAAGGAATAGAAAGCATGCGACAACGGGCAGCAGAATACCTTTCTTCATTGTAAGCTTGCTCTTTTTTTTGAACTTCGCTGCCCCATTCATTAAAATCTTGCTTAAGTTTTCGAATTCTAATCTCACAATCTTCCTCGTATTCTTCATCAATCTTCTCGCCTCGAAATCTTTTATAACCCAAATCATTCGTGATATCTTTAATTTTGTAATCAACCAATTGCTGCTCATGCCTCATTTCCTCGATACTCATATCCTCTATTTTCTTTCTTCAATCTTGTTTTATTTCTTCAAGTTCTTCTTGCATTTTATTAAGGGCTTGAAGAATTCCATGACTATCGACGAAGTCTTGCGGGGGTTGTGGTTGGTCAAAACCGGAAGAATCATAACTCGGATTAGGTTCATAGTAAGTTTCATTAATCGGTTGACATTGATAATCAAAGTGAGGACCCCCGCAATAAGCACAACAAAGATATTGTTTAGAACAACTCGGTGAATTTTGTGGATAATAATTATCACTAAAGTTTTGATTGTAGTACGGTTTCGGCTCATAAACAAGCGGGACTCGTGATGGACAATCATAACCGTAGTGAGAATCGTTCCCACAACTCGCACGAATATGTCTCGAACTGGGGTTGTGGAGGTGGGTAAGAAAATTTTGGAGAATTATCGAAAGAATTCGGGTTTAGATCATAAGCGAATAAATTTTCAGCTTTAGAAGCGCAATACGAACAAAATCCATCATCAAGCTTGTTTCCACACCAACCGCACGAGCATCGTCGACAAAGTATACCATCTAACGGATCACCGCATAAATAGCAACTAAGTCCGTTATATGACATGTCGAAGAATTAAATGATTTAGACGATGAGAGAAAGAATTAAACGGATAAGAAGATAAAGAAGAATATTTTTAACTTTTTCAAATAATACATAAAAAATTAAAATTAAAATAAGAAAGAAAAAATTTTTGGGTTTTTATTTTAATAAGTACGAAAATAAACTTTCCGAAGAAAGGATCTTCAAGGCACGAACATGAACAATCCCGCAGAAATCGCTACACCTCTCCCCTCCAACGGCGCCAAAAATTGATTCGTCCAAATCAATACATATAATATATATATAGTATATAATATAAGTAATAATAAGGATAGAAACAATTATAGTATAGTATAGTATTACCGTCGGGTTCAAGAAATTCACTTTT
>BQNB010117351.1:0-21189 GCA_026074375.1 Tanacetum coccineum
ATATCGTCTGCTAGTTTCTTTCTAGCCCTTTTTTAATAAAATTCCATTTGCCGTTCAAAAAAAAAATGTAAGATGCACAACAGGAATAGGTAGCAACGGTTTGTGCGAAACTGACGAAATGCTCTCATTTCAGGCCACGACTAAGTTGTAACGAACATATTCAACACCCACAAAAAGCTATATGCAACGTAAAATGCTAGTAGTGTTATTCAGTTTAAGCAACCATTCACATAACCCTTAAAAAAGAAAGATATCGCAAACCTTTATAACAATCGGACATAGTAGGAACCATGGCTAGACTTGGTATTTGGTAACATTCGAGTGTGAGGTAGAGTTTGACGGATTGACTTATTTCCATTCAGTACGAAACTATGAATATAAAAGTAGAGTAAATGCTATAGAATACCAACGTACTTTTCAAAATTTAACGTAATGAACAACTTACTTTTTTATTATCGATACCACCAACTTACATTCAAATTTTGTTTCGACTTGAACAAAACGTTTGTACCGTTAGTTATTATGTGGCAACGTTAGTCCATTTAGGTAATGATCGTTTAAGTTGCAAAAATCGTCCCTGTGGTTTTCATATATATTTTTTTTCGAAATTTTTTTCTTTCGAACCATTTTTCTCGAAAAAAGATTTTCGAAATTTCTTATCGAAACTTTTTTTTATTCGAAAAGTTTTTATGTTTCAAATTTTTTTCCGAAAATTTTCACACATTTTTTCGAAAATTTTTGTATACATTTTTATAAAAAAAATCGAAAATTTTTTTTATACACATAAAAAAATTTCAAAATTTTTTTATGTTTCGATTTTTTTTTCGAAAATTTTTATATACATTTTTATAAAAAAACTCGAAAAAAATTTTATAGACATAAAAAAATTTCGAAAAAAAAGAAGTTAAAAAAAAATATATCAAAAATTTTGTTATGTTTCGAATTTTTTTCGAAAATTTTTATATACATTTTAATAAAAAAAAATCAAAAAAACTTTTTTACACATAAATAATTTTCGAAAAAAAGAAGTTTCGAAAAATTTTTATGTTTCGAATTTTTTTTCGAAAATTTTCACACATTTTTTCGAAAAATTTTATATACATTTTTACAAAAAAAATCGAATTTTTTTTATACACATAAAAATTTTTCGAAAAAAAAAGAAGTTTCAAAATATTTTTATGTTTCGAATTCTTTTTCGAAAATTTTCACACATTTTTTCGGAAATTTTTATATACATTTTTATAAAAAAAATTCGAAAAAACTTTTATACACATAAAAAAATTTCGAAATTTTTTTTTCGAAAATTTTTATATACATTTTTATAAAAAAAATTCGAAAAAATTTTAATACACATAAAAATTTTTCGAAAAAAAAAGAAGTTTCAAAATATTTTTATGTTTCGAATTCTTTTTCGAAAATTTTCACACATTTTTTCGGAAATTTTTATATACATTTTTATAAAAAAAAATTGAAATTTTTTTTATACACATTCAAAGAGGAAGAACATAAGGACTAACGATGCAAGCGATCGTTAGCTAAATGGACTAACGTTGCCACATAATAACTAACGGTACAAACGTTTTGTTCAAGTTAAAACAAAATTTGAATGTAAGTTGGTGGTATCGATAATAAAAAAGTAACTTATTTATTATGGTAAATTTTGGAAAGTACGTTGGTATTATATAGCATTTACCCATAAAAGTAGTACTAAGACTATCTCTAATGTTGACACTAAATGTATTTTTTGCACTAATTTAGTATCAAAAAGTGCAAAAAGACTTTTCCAATGTTTGTACTATCTTTAGCACTAATTTAATACAATGAATATTATGTAAGGAAACATGTACACTTTTATTAAAATAAAATCAGGTTACAATTAATAAATAATTAACAGAAAATAAATAACAAAAAATAAAACTGACAGAATGGGGTAGAAGCAGAAGACAGACACTATGAACGATAAATAAAGAAAACAGTAAAATAGTAAAAATGACTTACTAGATCACCATCAAGAAAACACTATTCGAGGCACGTGTTTGACACGTTTAGCACTAAAGAGCCGAGGCACGTATTTGACACGCTTCCCTTAAAACAGATTCGTTGTCTGTTTTCTAGGGTATAACAGCCGAAACAGTAAGTTGTACTGCCGGACTTAACAAGAGTATCGCCTTTTCAGATGTGTACTCCATAAGTTGGAAATCAATAATACTTATTGATTTGATGTGTGTTAAAGCTATGGAATTAGGGCATCTATTTATACACTATAAAGTCCTCACAAGTTTACTCATCCCACCGATATGTGATAAAAAATAAACATAAATTCCTCTTTAAGCATGGTACTAAATGCCTAACTTTGAGACGCGATATCTCATCCACATCAACTCCATTTTGGACACATAAAAGTTCATTGCAAAGCTCTCTACAAGGAGAACGCAAACTTACAAACTATTACTTATATATATGACACATACATATAGATAATTATGTTTAAGTTGGTCAAAAATCACTTTGCCAACCAAATTTTCCAACAATCCCCCACATGAATAGAGATCCGTCGAATACACAAAAGTTTCGATGAAATTCCAACAGTTGAGTCTTACATAGTATAGGTAGGTGTGACCATTTGAACATTCCCTTGTGAGATGCACTTAGTCTCTTAGATCTGAGTAGACGCGATGTCCTTGAACTCAACCTTTGTTTACGTAGACGACATTACACACTCACACAAGACTCTCCCGGACACTATCAAGTCCTCATAGTCATGCTCATTATGGTCCTGAACATTAGCATGGTTCTGCAATAGCTCTTAGGAATTGCGCCCCCCACATTTCCCTTCGTAGCGACCCCACTTCTCTCTCACATAGGTGATTTCATCATGAATCATTAAAAACATATATTTTGTGATTTCATCTTGAATCATTATGCTTAGTGATTTCATCCTGAATCATAAAAAACCATATGTTTAACCTCTCAACAAGTCACATTTGTTATATGAATGGACTAGGATGTTACAATTTTAAGTAACACTCCATATTGACGTGACTTCCCCCACATTTCTATGATTATGTTGTCCTATTGAACCCAACTCTTAGGATCTCCAGTTAACTGGGTTATGTTTTCCTTCATAGAAACTCATTCCTTTAAGGGCTTTAGTCACTTTCCTTTAGACGACTTTCTAACTAACTCTCTGCTTAAGCCTTTCGTAAGCGGATTCGCGATGTTATACATTGACTTTATGTAGTCAATCATGATAACTCTATTTGAGAGTAGTTGTCACACCAATCATCATCTATGATGAATATGTCTTGACTTACCATTTTACATTGTGATATGAGCTCTGTCAAAATTCAATTGACTATCACACTTTATAAACATGGCCGTTACCGGTTTACGTCATCTTGGTATGTCCTTTACGAATTAAAGTAAATATCCCGCATATTCTATAAATTTATCTCAAATGATAAATTCATATTTCATCATAGATTTAGCTATAAATATCTTTTTGAAATACTTTCAAGATTTCTAAGACATAGCTTCCCACTTAGCGTAAGTACACCCGCTCTAGTGGATCTAGATTCTTTTAAGTAAGAATCCAAATTTGCATTACTCTATCATTTGATAGCAGCAGGATATCTTCCATAATGCAATTTCATAAGTATCACAGTACTCGTGTAATACTATTCAAATGATCATCACTTGAATTACTGGTATACTTGACCTGGTTATAAATTCAGGTCACACACACGTCATTACACACATAAGATGCCCAATATTCTTTGAGTATTCAAAATGGGCAACACCTTTACCTCTATTTTAAATAGAATTAAAAAGATGTCATTGAATTCTAGCTAGGCCGGAATCCCCCACATTGAACCTCTCAAGAATATTGTCCTTATAATGTTTTTGACTTCAAAACAAATCCATATTGGTTCACATTCCAAGAACCATATCCAACAAGGCAACAACTAATGAAGTTCATGTCAAATCTTGACTCCAACATGTCATTAGTGGATTTGTTTATCTTGTTATCACTTCTAGTGATAATTAATTATACCATCTATGTATAAACACAAGAATACATATATACTATCGATCGCACATACATCCATTAATTTTGAATCCACATTCTTACATGATATGGTCAAAAAATTTGATGTCATTGTTTGGGAGCTTGCCTTAAGCCATATAATGACTTAACAAGCCTACAAACTTTGCTCTCTAGTCCAGGAGCCATGAAACCCTCAGGTTGGTTCATGTATAGTACTTTTCCTAAATCCCCTGGCTAGAAATGTCATTTTTGTATCCATTTGATGAACTTCCTTATTTCTTAATGCGACAATAGCAAGTATCATCTTAACTAGGGTTATTCGCCTAAAATAAATATCAAAGTAGTATATACCTTCTTGTTGTCTAAATCCTTTGATTGCCAATCTTGCTTTGTAGTTGTCAATGGTGCCATCGGGTTTCATCTTCTTCTTGAAGATCCATTTATAGCCTAGTGGTTTACAACTTGAAAGTAAATCCATGAGCTCCCAAGTATGATTTTGTAAAATAGAATTTATTTCACTTTTAATGGCTTCTTTCCATTGAGCCATTCCGAGGACCACTTCTCGCTAAGAAGTAGGTTTCGTTTTCAAATCAAAAAGAAACAAAATCGGGTCCAAACAATTTCTCGGTTCTTGCCCTTTTGCTTCTTCTAGGTTCAACCTCTTCTTCCTTGGGTTGATCTTATCTCTCATCTTGGAGATCATTATCATCCTGTTGTCTCTGATCTTGGTCAACTTCATCATTTATTCTAGATGATCTTCCAATTTCCTTTGTGAACAAGGAAATATATTTTCAAAGAAGGAATCACTTCTTTATTCAATTATCATATCCTTGTGTATATCCACAAATACAAAGAAACCATAAGCACTACTGTTATGAGCATATACTAAGAACATGCAATTCATAGTTTCAGGTCAAATCTCTTGAACCTTGGGGTTCAATATAGATATCTTAGCTAGATACCCCCCACAGTTGTAAATACTTATAAGATAGTTTTATTCTCACCCATATAGTTCATAAAATTATCTTACTTTCTTTACAAGAATATCTAAAAGATAAGTAGCTGATATAATCGCTTTCCCCCATATGCCATGGCTTAAACCAGGACTTACGAACATGGCATTAACCATATCTTCTAAGGCACGATTCTTTTCTATATCGAGAGCAATATATTTGTGTCTTATTTTAAGTTTAACACATAAGTTTAGAAATGGAGACACAAATTCACCTTCGATATGACTTCGAACCACCTTGTATCCGATAATAAGTTGATTCTCAACTTATTTATATAGAAGAATCTTGTCTATATCCCTACTCTCAAGTAAGTGTACATAGCAATATTTTGTACCACCATCAGCAAATATGATGAAGTACTCGCTATTCGCTACCTTAGTAGGTTTCAATTCTAATTCACATAAAACCATGTGAATCCTATCAAGGGTTCGGTTATTTCCGTTCAACCGAGAGAAAAAACAATCTTGTCAATTTGGCTTCAACACAAGTTTTAATTTGTAGTCTGTGTCAATACAAAAATGGGTATCCAATTTGGTTTAATTAGGAAACATATTGAGTTATAATTTGAAATATGTCTGAGTCGGTCATGCCATGCGTTTAAAGAATTAAATAAGTTAAATTCACACTCATTTTACTAAAATGACCATTAGAAAATATGTTTAGCTTAAACATTTAAAGGTGTAACCCCATATAGACTCAAATTATGTTATTCGTTAACTCAATTTTGATTCAAACACAGAATGAAAGCCCAATTTCACTAAGCAACCATCTGGATACAAGATTACTACGAACCTCCGGCACGTACAATGCATTGGTTAACTTAGACTCTTTTCCAGATGTGAATCGCATCTCCTTTTCCCTTGATATTAGCAGTTGGAGAGTTACCCAAATTCAATCTTTCCGTTCTCAGCTGCATTGAAAGAGATAATCAAACTCTTATCACCATATACATGACATGATACCGAAGTGCTAACCAATGATGACATGGGGACCTTGAAGGACCGGGGGAAGCTGCTGAATCGCAAGCGGCCGATATGGCGGTGAGGGGGGGGCGTCGAGAATCCAGCGGCGTCAGCTGTGCCGGATAAGTTTTTATAAGTGATAGCAGGGAGTGGATCGCGCAGGGGGCGGGGGGGCCCATGGGAGTGGAGGATGGGTGCAAAGGGCGTTGATGTGTGCGCGAGGCGGGGGGGCGCGGGTGAGCGGGGTAGAGATTCGTAAACATGCTTGCGAGGCGCGGCAGCGAGGTGGCAGACGTTATGGTCCATGGAGCTGTGGGGGGGGGGGGTGCGCAACGGGATCTTATGGTAAGGATTGTCGGTGGTTTTGTTCCGGTAGCTTGTGTATCCTCTTTATGATGATTCTTTTATAATTAGCTGCGTAGTTTTTCATTGTGTGGATTTTGGGTGTTGTTTTTGTGTGATAGTCGGTATCTCTTGAACTTTATGCTTTCTTACTGACTATGTACGTTCTAGCGTTTTTTTGGCTTTGGTTGTATTGGTGGTAATTGGTTTGGTGTCAGTTGTTCGTAAGGTGATCTATTCTATCTCTTCTCTGTTTTAATACTCAGAATGGGATGATCTCCGCAATACTTAGATAGGTTAGAATACACTACTAATTACAGGTTACAAATTCAACTTAAACGTACTTACTCACATATATAGATATTAATAGTATAGAGTATGTATTCACCAATATATAATACAACATAAGAATTAAATAGATTAAAAAAGTAAAAGTTCTTACACTTATAGCGTAAATCTCTACAAAAATGATTGTAATTGCGACATTGTTTAAAACGCTAATGTTTTGTAAGATCCTTTATACAAAACCACTTTAAGGGAAGTCTTTCGACTAAACAATTAAACAATATCGCCTATTACATAATGTTTTTAACAAAAAACACATATGTAATATGATGCTGTTAATTTCCATTAATAAGATCTTAATAGATATGTTTCACATGATCTATTTCTACAATGAAACTCAACAAGGTTTCAGTAGATCCACTCTTCTAAAGAAACTAACAAGGCTTCTATAGAACTTTTTTGTACCAGCATCCTCTGTTTTGTACTTGCGTTCCAATGACTCCTATAATTCTTTGGCAGTCGTGGTCTTGTAGTACACGTGTAACAGAGTCCACCAGACGCAATCAGAAATTAGTTGTGACACATATAGAAGTCGAAGTGTTTCCATGCGTGCACGGTGGGGGGGGAGTTGGGGTGTTAGGGGGGCCGTGTGGGGTGTGGCGGATGAGGGGGGAGGGAGAGGTGGTGATACTACCTTAATGAGGTTCCACTTGTTTCAATGAATACATTCCAATAATCTAATAAAATAGCAACTTATATTTTATGAGATTTGTTTCAAAGAAACTCCATTTGGTTTCAATGAATCTAAATTCGTCATGATTTGCAACCATGTTAGTAACTGGCGCACCAATTACATTTACAATATTCACAAGGGTCACACTTGTGTTTAAACACAAAAGGTTAAAACAATTTGGTAATTAATAAACTCGACTTGGTTTATATAGACTTTGTACCAAATCTGATTCAAAGAAACTCAATCTTGGTTTCAATAAATCAAACAGACCAGTTTAACAGAAACTCAATCTTGGTTTCAATATAAACTGATTTGAATAACATCTTTTAAAATGTCGTAGATCTGTAATACTAAATCTGTCATTATAATCATGTCTGCTTAAAACTGATTTCTAAAGAAACTTAATCTTGATTTTAGTAAATCTTGGTTTAAACAATAACATAGGTAATAAACAAACTAAAAGATCAGTTTGAAAAGAAACTCATCATGGTTTCAACATAAACTGATTCAATAAACTGTTTTAAAAATTGTTTATAGATTTGTAACGCCAAATCGGCCAATTAAAATTCTATTTACTTAAAAGTTTTCTAAAGAAACTCAATCTTGGTTTCGACAGAAAACAATTTATAAATCTAAAATCTGTTAATATTATTTTGATTTTAAGAAAGTGTTTTTAATTCTGTAATATAGAATCTGTTTTAAGATTGTACAAAAACATGTACACTTTTATTAAAATAAAATCAGATTACAATTAATAAATTATTAACAAAAAATAAAACAGACATAATAGGGTAGAAACAAAAGACAGACACTATGAACGATAAATAAAGAAAATAGTAAAATAGAAAAAGGACTTACTAGTTCACCATCAAGGAAACACTCTTCGAGGCAGATGTTTGACATGCTTAGCCCTAAAGAGCTGAGGCTCGTGTTTGACATGCTTCCCTTAAAACAGATTCGCTGTCTGTTTCTTAGGGTACAACAGTAAGTTGTACTGCTGAACTTAACAAACAGCCTGGAATATCACTTTTCCAGATGTGTACTCCTTAAGTTGGAAATCAATAATACTTATTGATTTGATGTGTATTAAAGCTATAGAATTAGGGCATCTATTTATACACTATAGAGTCCTCACAAGTTTACTCATCCCACCGATGTGGGATAGAAAATAAACATAAATTCCTCTTTAAGTATGGTACCGAATGCCAAACTTTGAGACGTGATATCTCATTCACATCAACTTCATTTTGGACACATAAAATTTCATTGCGAAGCTCTCTACGAGGAGAACGCAAACTTACAAACTATTACTTATATATATGACACATATATATAGATACTTATGTCCAAAGTTGGTCAAAAATCACTTTGCCAACCAAATTTTCAAACAAGACAAACCACGCTAATGAGGGTCACGTCATCCGACTAGAATATCAATTGGGAAAAACACAACAAGCATCCCCACTCTAAAGAGAGAATCTCGACCATCATAGTTAATGATGACCTTTTATTTAAAACAATTCTTTAAAAATTCAATGTATTGGTTGCTTTGTGGTACAGATATATACATTCCCTTCAATAATTAATTGTTTATACAATTAAGTTCTTACATTCCATTTTAACATCCTTGATAAACCACTTTCTTATTATGTGTTGTTTTAGCCATTTGGTATTAACTATCTTTAAAATACTTAATTGTTTGTACAATTAATTCACCTACCTCGTTTAGCAATTCTGACACATTGTTTCTTTGAAATATATCTCTTTTAATTATTAGAAATAATACCCTCGTTGCATCGATTAATTTCACAAATGACTCTCTATGGTCTTTCATAATTCTTTACATTCATTTCTTTTTTACCGTTACCATAATTTGATATTCTTGACACCTACATCTATCCTACCTTTATTATGGTCAAGTGATTCTTTGTTTGCCTTATTATTCGTACAAATGAATTTCTTACTGTCATACCCCGTAAATTTCAGGTCAATATTTATTTTAACCTTTTCTGATCATTATTTTTGACTTTTATACATTACGTTTGAATCTGACAATTTTCTGGGAAGTTGTCCCGCGTAAAACTGAATATCGTTATCGGACGCGTTCTGGCTTCGGACTTGAATTAGTTTGCGTGTTATATGCATTATTTTATCATTTTAAAGTGTTACGTAGGTCACGTTCACTTTCGGTTGCGATTTATACGTTGTTCGCGTACGTCGTACTGTTTTAGCGTTTTAGGTCAAATGGAGACCCGAAAACCCGTAATCTTTTCATGTAAACTCTAGTTATCGTACGTCTCATGTTTATAAGTCAAAGATTTCATTCACCTACCCCCCCTCTTGATTAAATGGGATGTATAAGCTCAAAATAAAACCTTGAAGCATCTTTTACCTTTATTTTGAAATTTCAAAAGAAAACACCATCACATGCAAGATAGGGACATCTTTGTATTCATCTTCCATGCATGATCATGTGACTCTTACACCTCTTTGTCTTCATGCTATATGCTTGGACCACTAAACCACTATCAATATTATAAGTTTAACCATTTATTTTCCAAGTGACTAAGTTTATGTGGTTCCCCATATTTCCAACTAAACCATAAGGACCATAGGCACCATGGTTCCATCTTTTCTACTTAATCATGGTTCATACAATATCTTACACTCTAAAACCCTAATTCATCTTATAAATATCCACGGATAGATAAGATAGGGTTTCACTTGCCTCTTTACATCAAAATTCATTTTCTTTCTTCCCCTCTCTTCCCTTTTGGCCATGGAAAACAAACATCCCTTATAGGGTTTCATTTTTCTTGATTTCCTTCAAGGTTTAAGTATTCTAGGTTGATTCTTGTTCATATCTAAGGTGGTTACAAGTGTTGGTTCTTTAATTCCAAGGGTTTGTTCAAGATCTATAGTTAGGGTTTTGATTTATTC
This sequence comes from Tanacetum coccineum, assembly GCA_026074375.1. Classification (NCBI taxonomy): domain Eukaryota; kingdom Viridiplantae; phylum Streptophyta; class Magnoliopsida; order Asterales; family Asteraceae; genus Tanacetum; species Tanacetum coccineum. Next base: position 10,324 of record BQNB010117351.1, read on the forward strand.
AAGTGGGTTTTGCAAGATTTACTTTGGGGTTTTAAGATCTAAGGTGTTCATAGTTAGATCTTGTGTTTTCATCTTGATATCTCTTCTTCTTGTAAGTATGTTCTTGATTTTTCTTTTATCTCTCTCTTTTTTAATCAAGTCTTATATATATCCTTAGTGTTTGTGTTATTTTTAAAAGAAACTAGTGGGTTTATAAACTAATAAAGTTTCCATGTGTTCTTGATATAATTACTTTGATATTAGAAAGGATGAGTGAACATGTGGGTTGCAACAAATAGGATGATGGAACTAGAATAGATTCAAGTATGATTTTGTTGGTTGGTTTAGTAGTGAACAAGATTAGGTTAGTATATGCACTATTGTGAAGTTTGGATGAATTTTTGGAAGCGTTTAAGAAAAATAAGGTTGCTGATCCAAATTTGTTTTAGGGTTTTGCGTAACTTATGTTTTCATTAGTCAAGAAGGTAGTTTTCTGATAGCTCATTTCGTATAGGTAGTTTTTCATATATCGAACACTAAAATCGGACTAAAAACGACCGAGTTACGCTCAAATGAAACTTGAAACATTTTTCGGCAAAACGATTTTAATACGATTAGATCAGGAACAAAAATGACCATTTTAACCCATTTCGAGTCCATTTCAGCCAAAGTATAAAACACAAACATGGCTAAAATGACGTTTCCCTTCCAAAGTCGCGAAAGTTATGTTAAAAATGCTTTATGAGTGAGATAGACCTAGTTTTCGTCAAGTTATTTTCGGACATATAATTTTATATATTAAAACATTTTCAAGCGGGTTAGGTCCGTTTAAGCTTCGAAAGCATTAGAAAATATTAATGTAGTGATTTGATCTTATTACAAAGGGTTAGGAGTTTTCTAAGAATGATAAAGCGATACCGTTAAACGTTACTAAAAATAGTAAGTTAGTACGAATTAGCGAAATAGAAATGAAAAGTAGGCGTTTAGGTTTCGTTAGTGTGTTTATGGAATTATGGATTTGACAAATATAGGGGACGGTATTTACATCCCGAAACTCAGAACTTTCCGAAAATAGAAAGTTTTCTAAAATAGCAACTTTCCGAAAATTGCAACTTTTTGTAAGAATGGCGTAACGTATATATAAACCTAATGAATTCGTAACGACACGTTTTTGTTAAATAAACTAAAGCACAAACATATGTGGATGTCTTATAAGCGTCTCATCCGACGTTTTGTTATTTATTCCTCATGTCTGAAGCGCGTCTTTTAATTAGGTCACGGTTAGAGTCGTTCGATTTCATTTCCTCTTCGTTAACTCATTATTTCACTGTTTGCTCAAAGTGAGTTCATAGACCTACATTTTTACTACTTTGCTTTACTATTTGGGGTGAGAAACATTGTTTGTGTTTAAACATTAGACACAAATGCTTTATGTTTTTCCTAATCTTGTTTACGTGTTGCCTAAGTAATTGTGAAACTTATATGCCCGAGTTATCATGAACTGTTAGTTACTTATGATCAGTTGGATTGGTAAGTGAGCGCGAGTGTTATAAATAGATCTTTTAGGACTAATAATCCCCGTCCGTGTAAGTAGCTCTTACAGGATCAACGGACGTATACCATGTCGAGTGATACGGTAAAGCATCATGTTGGCACCCGTCAGGCAAGTTTATTAAGCATTTTGCATGCTTCTATTACGTTTAGCCTCGGTGTCATGAGCTTAGTGCAACGTAAATACCTTTTATGTGAAGTTGTATCTGTTATAACTGTCACATGTGTTTTATAACTTGTGGTCCACACTGTTTTTGTTGAACGTTTTAAATTAGCTAAATACTTTTCATAATATTGTGAGTGAAGCAATATTCACTAAACATTTTTGTCACACCCCGACAATGGTGGAAACTCGGGAATGCAACATAATGATCAATCATAACACAAGATACAAAATAGAGAAAACTACATTTAAGGCTTTGGTGTCATGAGCTTAGGGTAATATCGTAAACATTTTTGTGTGATATTGTATGTGTTACAATAGTCACACACACTCAGAAACGTTGAGATTCACACTACTTTTATTGAACGATAATTCATTTATTCCAAATTACTTTTCATTTATACTGTGAGGAAGCAAGTATTCAACTAAACAATTTTTTTATTTTCGGTAAATACTTTAGCCTAAACCTATGAATTCAGCCAACTTTATGTTGTTGTTTTAAGCATGTTTTTCTGGTGTCTTTAGCTTTGACTTCTTGATGTGCTATGGCTTGGAGTTCTACGTGTATTATTGATACCATCTTTCAAGATTTTTCTTATCATTAATACTCGTTGTCTTCCGCAACATTTTAATTTCATTTCAAATCTTGTAAGACTTATCTATTTTTAATAAATACAACGAGTTATGATTTTCAAAACGTCCATTAGTGGTCGTTCCCTTGATCTTGTGTGATGTATATTATGACGTCACGCCCTCGGACACGTATTTCGTCCAGGCCCCGTTTGGGGGTGTGACAGATTGGTATTCAGAGCCAAGGTTATAGAGAACTAGGTAGCATTTTAGGTCTGGTCTATAACCAGTATGTGATCCTTATGTGATTTTATCCTTACCTACACGTGCCTTTATTTTGCCTATACGTGCTTTTATATTTTCTTCCCATACATATGCAATTGCTATTGTTTATATATCTAAGTATTATTTTACTTAAATATTATCTCGCTTCGTATAATATTTTGTCTGAGTTATTATGCCTTAAACTTATTTTGATTTAGATTTAATTTTCCACGAGTTGCATATTAATCTTGCCTTGGGCAGATTTTTGCCTTGAGTTCATTTCGCTTTAAATACGGTTGCCTTACGTTTATTTTGCCACACGTATATTTTCCCATTGGTTTTATATATAAAAAATATATATATTTAAATAATAGAACTTTCCCCTAAGACATTGTGACTGACACAATGGCCTCGTTTATTTCTAAAACATCGTGAGTAATACGATGGTCTTTAAAACTTGTCATGAGTTTACATAATACCGTTTTGCATAACTTTGAAACCCGTCACAGTCTGCCGACCCTACATTATTTTACTATTCGACACCGAGTTTGAACACTCGCCTTGAACTTCTGAAACGCATACGTCGTCACGAAACTCACCACATAGAAACATGCGGCTAATTGGAACGCGACTAGTAACGTGCCGTCTTGGAAAACCAATTTTTGGAACATGGCTCATTAACACCTTATTCTTTTTCTCTTTACTTCTTTTGATTTTGGAAAATTATATCGGCAAGAAGACCACCTCTAAGTTCGGCGGATATCAACGACTCATACCCAACGTATTGCTGACATGCTCTTTCGCCTTAAGCGGAACGAGATCCGAGACGCTGAGAACGAATCACGCATAAAAGACCCTTGAGACAGACTATGCTAATGAAGGTCACGCTTTTCCGACTATAAGTCTTTAGGAACGACTCAACCAACAACCCACTCCAAAGTGAAATCTCGGTAACATCAGGCTAATGATGACATTTTTATTTAAAATATTTCTCTAAAAACTCTCGATATATTATTTTGCTTCATGGTACGGATATTTCCACTTCCTTTAATAATTAATTGTTTGTACAATTAATTTCACATAACCCATTTTAACATCCTTGATATACCATTTTATTAATATGTGCTTGTTTTAGCCATTTGATATTAATTCTTTTTAATAATTAATTGTTTGTACAATTAATTTACCTATCTCGTTTAGCATCCCTCATATATTGTTTCTTTGAGGATATGCCTCTTTCAACTATTCGTATTTGGTCTCTCGTTTTTTGGGTGCATGATTAATTTCATACAGACGGCTCTCTTAGCCTTTTGGTTATGATTAATAGAGAACGAAAATGGAATCTCTACATTCATTTTGTTGATCGAATAATTCTTTACTTTCATTTCTTTTGACTGTTACTACATTTGTATGGACATTCTTGATATTTTATGATCTAATGTTTTGTTATTTTGCTACTTAAAATCATTTATAAAGCTTATAAATGTGTTTGTCATTATTTTATCTTTGCGAAATTTTGTTTATATTGAGTTAGATTTTTTTTTCTTTTCATGGAATTTGATTCGATAATTCTTTTGTTTGCATTGATCAATGATCATTACTTTTTTTTCATAAATATATTTCACCTCTCATTTTAGCATTTCTTGCTCATACATCGTGGTACCCTAATCATAAATTTATTTACTCGATATAGCCTTTTTACATTGACAACTACTCCCTTTGGAGATTAGTACCCTTTCTTTAGTCCTTTTGTTCATATTTATCATTTTATTATTTGATCTTGATGCGTAATATTACTCGATATGTACTTTTTTGATCATCAGTACAACTCATGAGCTATCAATTCTCGTATGTCTTCGTATCAGTACACATATTCAATCCGTTCTTTAAGTATTCTCATAACATTTAATTTATACCTACATTCACATTGCAGACATGTTATATTTTGCATTTCACCTAATTTATGCCTTTCATTTGATTTGGTTTTCGTTTTCTATCCTATTTGAGTATTTTGTTGAACTCCTCAAACACGTTTTGACACATAACCTACGCTAAAGTTTTGGAGACACCACCTATACGATACAAGGTGCACTATACTTATCGGCCACCAAAGCTAACAAATTATACCGACTATGGAGGATACACTACGAGCTCGATCGCAAAAGCAACTGGAATACTAATCTATGTTTAGTAGGATTTTATTACATCGACAGTTACTAAACCAGCAACAAGGTCGCACCGTTCAAGGCACTTTACGACCAAGAGTGTCAAACACCCATCTGCTGGACCAAGGTTGGGGTAGTTAAGTCACTAGCCCCGACACGTCACCGTGAAACGACTAAGAAGATCATTCAGATACGCAACAAAATTCATGCTGCTCATAATCGCCGACAAAGTGACACATATGTGAAGATACGTCTCGTCAAAATAGGGAAAGATGAGCCCACGTCATATTGGACCTTTCAAGATTCTTGCCAAAGTTAGAGCTGTCGCTTACCGACTCGAACTCCCAGATCAACTAAGCCGAATCCATAGTACTTTTCACGTCTCAAACCTGAAAAAGTGTTTGCCTGACGAAACACTTGGTATTCCGTTAAATGAAATCCAAATCGATGACAAGCTTCATTTCGTCGAAGAACCTGTTGAAATTATGGACCGTGAGGTCAAGCATTTGAAACAAAGTCGCATTCATTACGTCAAGGTATGATGGAATTCAAGAAGAGGTCCCGAACTTACTTGGGAACATGAAGATCGATTTCAAAAGAAATATCCGCATCTAATTGCTAATTTTGCACCATCGTTAAATGACACAACTTGAGCTTTGGGACGAAGCTCATTTAACGGTGAAAAGATGCCACACCCCATAAATTTCATGTCATTATTTTAAACTTTTATGTTCACTATTTTGACCTTTATACGTTACGTTTAAATTTAACCTAAACCCAGAAGTTGTCCCGCGTAAAACTGAAAAACATCATCGGATGCGTTCCGGCTTCGGAATGAGATTAGTATATTTGTTATATGCATTATTTTATCATTTCAAAGTGTTACATATGCCACGTACACTTCCGTTTACGATTTCTACGTTTTCGCGTTCATTTTGCGTTTTTCCCGTTTTTGATCAAACGGAACCCCGGAAACCCGTAATCTTTTCACGTAAACTCTAGTTATCGTATATCTCGGGATTAGAGGTCCAAAATTTCATGGATACCCCTCCCCTACTCAATTTACACTCATGCACACAATAAATTAATTCTAGGAGAATCTTTTCACTTTAGCTCATGGTCCCCTCCCCCTCCCTTGGTTTGGCTCACACTTTGGCTCCAAGTTTACTTTAGCACAACTCCTTCTCCTTTGGCTCCAAGTTCTTACTCCACTATAAATACCATCCATATTTCATTCCTCATAAATTTTTCACAACATAGCTAACTTAACAAAGATATTATACTTGCTAAAAGATTAGCTCACAATTCCTTTCTTTTTCTCTCTGAAAACGAAACCAACTACAAACCCTTATTTGTGGGTTCTAGCCTTTTTGTTAAGAAAGTCTATTGCACATTAAAAACCCTAAGCTTTTTGTTATTATAATACCACTTATCCTATTTTAGGTCATTCATTGCTATTTTAAAGCCACCATCAATGTTTCCTATCTATAACTCCACAATTATATCAATCTCATTCCTCGATAATACATACTTATACTATTTAGCGTAAATAGATAAGTAATATAATAAATATTTATAATTATTAATTATAAATATATCTCGACAAGTCCATTCGGTACACCTTAGTCACTTCAAAATAATCATTATACGGTTGAAAATGAAATGTTTACTCATAATCAAGGTTGCAAAAATCATGAATCGTTAGCCGGGCGGTTGACCACCTTGTAGCTTGTAATCGGTCTAGGCGGGATTAATCGACGATTAATCGGATTGGCATTTCTGGTAAAAGGGGGTATTTTCGGCAAGTTTTGTGTATTTTCGGCGAGTTTTAGATATTATTGGCAAGATTGTTTCTAAAAAACCACTTCTAATAGATTTAAATAGTTACTATAAGTGATCAAAACAAGTTTACGGTGAGTTTTAGGTACTTTCGGCAAGATTAGAAGGTTTCCGGCAAGTTTGACCACCGATGACCACTATTGATCGCCGTTAACCACGGTTGACCTATTTGTTTGACCCTGTTACATTAATCAACAAGGTCAGTGGCCTTGTAGCGCATAGGCGGCGATTAATCGGCCTTGTAGACATTGTTTTGCAACACTGCTCATAATAAACACTTTAGAGAAGTTTCGAGAAAAATTATATTTTTTGTCTTTTAATGAATTTATTAAATAAATAAAATAAAATAATTAAATATTATTTTATTATTTAAAATCAAAAATCTTGTTTTTAAGAAATTCTCCAAGTATAGACTTTTTATGAAATTTCGACATGACTCGTACGTTTATACAACTTTTTCCAAGGTTTCAAACCTTATTTTTAACATTTTTCATAAATTCGACACTTTTCGACAAAATTCCAAAATCTCAATCGATAACGCTTACCAAACGTATGTTCCCAAAATATCGGTTCAATATCACTTCGTAAAATACATTTCTACTTTCAAAAGTCCATCAAAATTCTCTAATATACATATCGATTATTGGGCTAGCCCACTAGGGTCCATTATGACATATATAAGTCCAAAATACTATTTAAGTCTAAAATCAAAGTCCGTTTACATATATAAGTATACACTTATATGTAAAAATAATCCGGACCACAATAAGCCCTCCCATTAAGTCGTGACTCAAATAGACTTATTGGGCCGTGAGTCCATAAACTCCAAAATACGTATATTAAGCATGAAAATAAGCTAATAAGTCACGTATCGCATTTGGTTACTACCATAAGCTTCAAAAATAGTCCACAACATACGCCATTACACAAAAATAATCAAAATCACTTTCCTAGTGATTTTGGGAAGTGGTTAGTGGCTTATAGCCCAAAATAAGCCCGAATAAGCCATACAAGCTACTATCAAAAATAAACATTCTAGCATTATATATTATTCAACTATCACGATCACAACATCAAAACTACAAAAACCCTCTTTCTCTTTTTCTTATTACACAAACCAAACACCCCTTTTTCTTTCGTTTCGCTTTCAAAAATTAATTTTCATAACGATCAACTTGTACAACTAACATATATGTATCAAAATAAACCTAAAAGGATAAACAAAATTTAAATTTGAAAACTTACTAGAAAATCTTCAAATTTATAGATTTCGACACGAACCGGATAACCCAAACGTTCTTTAAATGAATAACCAAACACTAGAATCAACCCCAAATATTTATGTCTTCATGTTTTCTTGATCAAACTTCAAAAATTTATGTGTTTGTGTTGTTGTAGGTGTAGACGAACACATACACACACACACACACTCTTAGGTGTGTGTGTTTTTTTTAAATGAAATGATAAGGATTTTTTAGAAAAATGGCATCTTATGTGTACAACTTTAGACAAATGAGCTAAAATTAAGCCTCATTGTCTCTCTTTTATTTGCTATGACTGGCCATGGGATCCAAGGGAGTCCTGGGCCTTTCTTTTCGTGTCGGGATCACTTAAATACTCGTAAAACTCAACCGTAAAATTTACCCCAAAGTTAAAATAGCATTTTTATTCACTTTAAAAATACTTTTCAATTAACCTAGAGTATTTACACGACATATTTTCACTTTACACCCTTCAAAACTCATTTGGACATTAACGAACGTGTCAAACTTGTTTTTTGGCATTTCTCAAAATTCACGGGTCAAACTACCCGGATTACACATAACACAATAATACCTTCCAAAAGGGATTATTAATCACAATAAACCTCAAATCATCACATATCTCATAAAAATCACCACCGTCAACACGGTACAAAATCTAAATAAATTGACAAAAGTCAAATAGTCAAAGGACTATTATTGAAATATTCAGAACAGAAAAAGGGTAAAGGTTAAAAATTTTTAATCTCGCAAATGCTTTACTTAACCTATGAATTCATCAAATTTATGTTGACGTTTTAAGCATGTTTTTCAGGTGTTTAACTTTGGACTTCTCTGATGTGCTATGTGGAGTCTACATGCAATATTATATCATTTTTCAAGACTTTATTATCATTTATACTCGTTGTTTTTTGAAAACTTAATTACGCTTCCGCAACGTTTTAAATTTCATTTCAAATCTTGTAAGACTTATCCATTTTTAATAAATACAACGAGTTATGATTTTAAAAACGTCCATTAGTGGTCGTTCCCTTGATCTTGTGTGATGTATATTATGACGTCACACCCCCGGACACGTATTCTGTCCAGGCCTCGTTTGGAGGTGTGACAGATTGGTAATCAGAGCCAAGGTTATAGAGAACCAAGTAGCATATTAGGTCTAGTGATGACATCAAATAACATCACTTTATTATATCATTTTTCCCATCTGTTTTGTCCACTTTTATATAATTATTGCATAATTTGGTAATTAATTGCTTTAAAGTTGATAAATGTAGTAATTCAGGAGTGTTTTGTGAAGACAAGCTAAAAGGCGCATAATTTAGAGCTAAAACAAAAATATATGAAGAACACTGATTTTTGACTACATACGCCGTATCCAACAAAAGAGATACGGCGTATCAGCGCCAAGACTTTACAAGAAAACGCGTTTGACCAATTCCCAATACGGCGTATCCCTTCTGTTTACATACACCGTATCCATGAAGATACTTATTCGAAGATACCATAAATAAAGTAAATTGGGAATGATATCACTGATTGATTGAGAACATAGCACGCACTCCAAGGAATCCAGCCCTATACGCCGTATCGACCTAGCCAGATACGATGTATCGAGTCTTTTTAGACACTATAAATAGAAGACTCAAAAATAAGTTTTGGGTGTGCAATATCACATTCTTTATACCATACTCATTAAAAGACAAATTTTAGAAGAAAAGATCAGCTACCAAGGTCAAGCATTGATCAAGAATCCATAGAAGACATCGTGTAATTTTTACTCTCTTAATCGTTTAATTTCAATTGTTTGATTACGCTTGTACAATTACAATGATTGTGGGCTAATACCCTCGGGTAATACCCTCAGTTATTAGCCATCTTAAAGAAAGTTTAATGTTTGGTTTGTTTTAAAATCGATTTCTTAATTAATCATTGATTGTTTAATTATGTTTATCACCTCATACTTGTTTATGTGTTTGAATATGCGACCTATCATTCAACTGGGTCTAGTGATACCAAAAAAGTAATCTAGATACCGGGATAGCTCTCCATATCGTGTTTTATATTACTGGACCAACAGGATCACAAATAACATTTGGTCATTGTCTTTGAATTATGAGCTTAGTTGGACTTATAGGTGACCCGTTTATGTTTAAGCAATCATGATCTTAATTAACTAATAAAGATTTTGTTGATAAAATATAATGCCTAAAAACATTACTAATATTTTTCACATCTTTACGTTTTGATAATCACAAAATATAACATAACACTAAAAACGATCCGAATAAGATTCACTAAAACGACAAACGACTAAAGAATCGGATTATGATGCAAATGATCACGGAATTGGAATTGGTATCCCTTATTGACATTGAAGTGAGTTTCACAAAGATTGAAGTTGAATTTCACGAAGGCGTCTACTTATTTCATCATCGAGACTTCCTTCTATTTTTCTACCCCTTTTCTTTAAACCAAATCTATCGATTGATGACTTGCTTGAACATACAATGGTTATGATTGAGACTTGAATTATCTAGTTACCAGCAGTCAGGGGTGGTTGGTTGCAGACCTTGTTAACTATCACTTAAAGGAGTTACATTGTAGTACTCAGTGTCACACGCAGAAGACAATGTGGATAATTTCAAGAGGTGTTGTACTTCTTATACTTTTTTGGTTTGGTATAGAGTACTTATAGATTTAATCTTGCACCGTTCTTCAATCAACAACAGTGCAAGCTTAAGTAACAATTTGGGGGATTTCACTTCATTTTCAAGTTTGGTATATCACGTTTACTTTACCAAGTGATCACAACAATAGCCGACAGAATACGAGGTTGGTAAAGTTAGCTAGAGAATTTAAAGGTTAAGATGTAATCAGCAATTCTCACAGGATATTTGTGCTATTCCAAGACAAAGGTACTTCACAGTCTAAGTATAATTTTCAAAGTTCTTCAACGAAATTCATATACAGGACCTTGATTATACCAAGTTTTCAAAGTTCTTCAACGACATTCATATACAAGACCTTGATTATACCAAGTTTTCTTGATTCTTGCTTCATCTCCTCTACG
>BQNB010117352.1:0-21188 GCA_026074375.1 Tanacetum coccineum
AATATGAGTAGTGTTATCATCTTAACTCATAATTAACAGTGATTTCGTTTTAAGCTTGGTTTGGAATAAGTGAAAAGTCAGGAACGATGAATATATAAAAATGGTAAAGACGGGGATTTTCAAAACTTAGGAGTCTTTAATTCCCTTGATGAACACCTAGCTACTTTTCGAGGTTATTAGTCGAGGGTGATTGAGATTCTTAGTTTTCTAAATGCTTACTTCATAGCATTGCGTGAGGACACGGCAATACCTTAGTATGGGGGATTTTTGGTATGTGTTTAATTACACATACCTTTTACCTTTAAAAACAAGTTAAAATAACCAAAAACGGACTTAAAATGCCAAAAATATGCTTGTTTTGCTAATTGTGTTGTGCAGGAACGGATATCTAAGAAAAGGACGAAAAACGAAGCCAAAACGACAAAACCAGACACGGAATGGAAAAGCGTGGAAAAGACAAAGTCAAGACAAAGCCCAAGTCTGAAAAAGTCAACCAAAGTCAACCCCGACAAATCCAAAGTCAAACCCGAAGCCATAAGTGAAGAAAAATAAGTTTAGGGGCCAAAATTGCCAAGTCCCTAACTTATTTAATGAAGAAATTGAAAGACAAGGGTTAAAACTGCCAACTCTCCAAAGAAATACCACATGGGCCATTTCTGCCAACCCTCCAAAGCTATAACTCACAAGGACCATGAATGAAATAACCTATATAACTTTCAGGGGTGTTTCTTGCCAACTGGCCAAACTATTTACACACAAGGACGAAAATTGCAAGAAACACTATAACCATGAGGGACCATTTGTGACAAAAACCCCAAACCCTCACCCCGTTTTAAAGTACTGTATATCTTCATCACAAGTTTCCCGCCAAACTCATAAACCCCACATCCTGTCACTTTCAGCTTCGTTGACCTCCCCACAACACTCCAAACCCATCACAATAACAAACCCCACCCCCCACATGGTCCTTGTCCACGGTGGCAATCCAAAAACCCTCAATTCGATCAAAGGTTGAGATCAATTTGAGTGGGCAACAAGAAAAACCAAGGGCCAGGATTAGACTTGTGTTTACACACTCACAACAAGCACAAAGAGCTGTTTATGTCTCTACAAAGAAGCACACAAGTGAAGACAAGAAGAGAAGAGGCCAAATCCAAAACCCTAGCTCGTTTCTATAAAAGCTTGTAAGCCATTGTGGCAAACCATGTAGTTTTTAGAGCTGAGTTTTAGTTTTTTACTTTTATGTACTTGTACTCTTTTTTAGTTTAATGAAAATTCAGTTTTATCTTTCACATTGTGTTCTAAATTTTGATTTCAACTTGTGTTTCTTTTAAAAAGTCATATAAGCTCTTATATAAGCACTTTATAATCTGTTTTTAAACTTTGATACAAAAATTGAAGAAAAATTAAAAAGGAAAAAAGGGTTACTGTTTGATTAAGCTAAGGGATGAATGAGCAGTCTTGGATGGCTCATTGGGTGTTTAGTATAGCTTATTTATAAGCTAAGGGGTAGGATTAGAGCTTATTTAGGTATTCATACACTCCTATTTTGAGCAAGGAGTCAAGGTACACTTCCTTTTAAATTTTTGCTTAAAGTTACTGTAGCATTGCTTATTTTCAGCTTATTAATGACTTTTTGTGCTTATTTGTGTTTAGTTATGCTTAAAAATGCCCTTTAGTTGCTCTTGTATCATTTACTTGTCATTTGCCTAAAAAGCTTATTTCTACTTTTTGCTTATTAGCTTATGAAAATGCTTATTTCTTTTTGATTTTTACTTTTTAGTGCTTATTATTGCATATTTGATAGTTGACTTCAAAAGTTTGGGCTTAATTCAGTCTTTATAAGTTTTAAAATTCGTTTTTTAAAATATAAAGGGGTGTTTGGGATAAGCCCAAAATGGGTCAAAATGGCATGGTTATGGGTTGTGGGCATGTGGCCAACTTTGGCTAGCAGTATTAAGCTCTTGTGTGTCTGTTTTCCAAAATTTTCGTGTCTTTAAAGTATTTTTCAACTTTTTTAAGTGTGCCCTTAAGTCTGTTGGTTTTAAAAGAGACCCAAAGAGCTTATTTGGATAAGCTCTTGTAATCTTGAGTTGTAGTGTTAATTTGGTGTCATTTGTGTGTGCAAGAACCAACTAGCCAAAGCCTTAGGAGTCCTTGTGTTTTGATCTGTCAACATTTTTTTAAAATTTTTTCAAAAGTCAAATTGCCTATTTCTTTTTGCAAAAATCAGCAGCTTTAAAGTGTTTTTAGAAGCTTAAAGTTTGAGCATAAGCTCACCTTAAGCTATGCTCAATCTGTCTTAACTTTATTTTTCATTTTGAGCTTATTTGACAGCTTATTTTAAGTTATCAAATTAAGCCCCCTTTTTTAGTTCATTTCCCCTGGTGCTAGGGGCTTATTTTCAAGCCTACTGTTCTAGCTTATTAGGGGACCTTAGCTCAAGCTTTTGGCTTTTCTAAAAAGCCAATAAGCTCTTTTATAAGTCCCCTTAGTTGCAGACCTTAGCTTGGTCTCTAGGTAGTTGAAATTTAAGCTCAAATTAGGGACTTGACTGTTTCATTTAGTTAGTGTAGTAAATAGCTTAATTTCTTTTCTAGCTTATTAAGGGCTTATTAGTGGTTGATTTTAGCTCTTACTTGCTTATTAGGATTATTTGTGGCCTGTGTTTGCTTATTACACTTTCTTTGTCTTATTAGTGTTTTAAGTCCAAATCAATAGCCAATTTTTTCCGTTAGCTCAATTTACAAAACTGCTAACAAAAAGCCCTTTTTCCACATAATTTTATCTTTTCTCAAAAAGTCTAGTTTATAAAAAATGATAAGCCAATGTGTGTTAAACAAGTTGGTTTAACAAGTTTTCTAACAAAAAAAAGGAGATAAGGGAAGGGTTAAACCCGTGAGCAAACTCGAACCCTGGTCTCAACTCTCAATTCACCTCTTTTATATCACAACACTCATACCCGCTGTGTCCTGTTGGGGTCTTTTCTGTTAGACCCTTAGACACCTAGTAAATTAAGGTCGTTTTTTTGCCCATTAGCTATAAAGCACTTTCCACTTATCTTGAGCTTATTCATCAAGCTCAACTCGGGTGTCTTATTTTTCTTAGTTTAGATTTAGGGTCTAGTTATTTTAAGGTAAGATTTCTCGATAATATTTTTAAAAATTGTTAAGTAATTTATTTTAATAATTTAATTTCTTTAAAAGTTTTTAAAAAAATCATAAAAAATACAAAATTATCAAAAAAATATTCTTCTTTTTAGGAAATTTTCTTTAGTCATATTTTACGTTAGGAAAAATAGAAAAACTTTGTAGGTTCTTTTGCAAACTTTTGATTTTTTAAAGAACGGGTCATCTGGCACATGTTCATTGTCTTGACTACTTTTTTTATTTTTGGGGTCAAACGACCTCCTTTTTTCAGTCTAGGTTTTTTAAACTCGTTTTTGTCATTTAAATCCATTTTTGAGCTTTTAAATTTGGGTTTTAGGGGTTAATTTGCAAAATTTAGGTTTTTGACCCTCGTTATTTCCGTGCCCCGTTCAAGGGATTTAATTATTTAGCTTTTTATTTTTAGGTTTTTCTCAATCGATTTTGCTGTTATTGATTAATTTACTTCACTACACACCCAAATCATTACTCATCATTCACACTCCAAGTTTTCCAACTGTATCGATTCTCCAGCACGCAAGCCTCGCTGGGGATAAAACGACCCGGGATATTACTATAATACTTCTCTTTTTCATTTGATTGTATTTTTAGATTATACTTAATATATATATTTTATTATATATTATATATATATGAGGTGTTAGTTTCAGCACCAATCAATTTCTTCGACCTAAGTTTGATTATCTTCTCGAGGATTCTCCGGAACTCGCCAAATCGATCCAATTTTACGGGAATTGAGAAAGCCACTTTGATCTAGAAGAAGAAATCCGTTTTTGTGAGAATTTGTTGTATGAAAATTCATCTCCACGACTTGCCAATTAGAACTTAATTTGAAATTGCGAAACAATTTTTGAGTTCTCTCTCCATCTCCTATACCTCATAAAAAATAATACTGCGACATAAATTTGAGATAGTGAACTCTCTATAGAGGAGATCGATTTATTTCATGCTTACGATGACTCGATGCACAGGCAATGAGGAAGACATGATGACTCTCGGCAGGGGGAATTCGTTTTCTTGAATAATTGCTTAATAATGATATCCCAATCCTTCCCGAAAAAAGTCCTCTAACCTAGATCATTTAATGATCCAGACACCTTCTCGTCCAACTCGAACCATCAGATGTTGAGATTTTGCTTAGATTTTTTTAAGCCCGAAACGTGTGTTGTTAGTGGGGGGGGGGTAACTAACAAAGTGTGGGTGACATTTCTGAACACGATGATCTTTAAGCCGCTAATGTTTTACCACTCCAACCCACCCTTTTGTTCCAGTGTTTGATCTTTTACATCCGTTTTTCAGTCCAAAAACCGAGGTACAAAGTGTTCAAATCCTGTACTCCTCATTTCCCTCCTCTTATCTCAACGGGGCGAAATCATTTCTAATTTTTCTAAGAGCCAATGAAATGATTTTCTGGGAGGGGACATTCCCAACTTGTATGTCTGTTCTCCATTTCTATCCTCCATTGACCAGCTCAAGTATGGGGGATCGAGTAGGCTCAAGACTCATGAACAAAAACAAGCGCTTCTCGGGAGGGAGGCAACCCGTGTCTTTTCTTCTTTCTATTTTCTGAATAAAAAGTGAGTGGATTTTATAGCCAAGTGTAGGGTGTGGCTTCTTTCTATGGTATGTGAATTTATCGTTTTTTGCAGGATTCCTCAAGATCATGAACCCGTGCTTGTTTTTCCAATCCGCCATTCAGCCGTTTTCGATCTTCCGCTTATTTTGGAATCCTCAAGTCCTGATCTTATATAATTTTTGCTTCCCCTTATACACTTGGAATTTTTGCATTGCCTTTTTTCGTTCCTAAGTGTGGGGTAAAACCCGATATTTTTGAACATTGATGCCAAGGTTCATTCTAAGTGTGGATATAGGGGGGGGGATTTCTACTATCGAAAAGTGATCTTACCAGTGCCTTGCTACTAAAGTTGCTGGGTGAACTGTGTCCCTCGCAACCCCGTTTTTTGCACAAAATTTTTAAATGTTTTAAGTCTTAATAACTAGTTTTATTGGTTCAATATCCCTAAAAAAAATAAAATAAATAATATTATGTTAAGAAAAATGATAAAAAATATAAATAGTTAGTTGAATTAAAAAAAAATAATAAGAAAAAAAAAAATAGTTTGACCACAATGTAGGTTTTCTGATGGTGAGTGGGGGGGGGGGAACAAAAGTAAATTTTTGACAACCCGACCGGTTTTAATTACCATTACCTTTCCTCCTTAAACTTTAATAGATTGAATTTTGCTAATCTATTATACAAGGAGCTCGATAAAACGCAATTCAAATAGCTTAAAAATAGTCAAGACTTTGCACGTTTCCATAATGATTTTAAACATGCGAAGATCGATTTATTAGAATGAAGAAATGTCGCCTAGTCTAAGTGACTTTTAAAGTGTCGATTCTTAATATTCGTTAGGCTAAAAGTATTCACAGGTTTCTTTCTTAGAAAACTTTAAATTGTGAAGAACAAGAATTATAGAGAAAAGTATAAGTTTTTGATGCTAAACATAAGAATAAGGATTTCTTTAAGGCTCATAAGTGTTAATTGTGCTATTTTCCCATTAAGCTTGTTTTCACCTTTATATATAATTGTTTAATAAATAGAGTTGTGCCGTTTTTTTGGTTAATAATTAGTGTAATAGTAGTTTTTTCTTTAGTTCCTTTGTAATTATAGATGAGTACACATCAGGAATACTTAATTTGATATACATATGTATCACAATAATAAATAATAAAAATTTTACTTATCCCTTAAAGAGACTTAGGGTATATGGGGTAAAGTAGAATTTTAATGAAATTATAGCCTAATACATTCCTTAAAAGAGCCTTAGGGTATATGGAATGGATATGTTGCTTAATTGTTTGTCTTTTTGTACCTTAAAGAGCCTTAAGGGTATATGGTGCAAAAGAGATTGGGTCCATTTATGCCTTAAAGAGCCTTAGGTATATGTGACAAGAATGGTCCTTGCTTTAAGTAACCCTAATAAAAGAACCTAATAAAAGCCAAATTTTGGTCCGCCTCGATGTGGACTTTTAATCTGATGACATTGCTTTCTTTTGAAAAAGGGGCTAAAAACTAATTATTGCGTTTTTTTTTAACTCTTACGTTTTATTTTTGGAATTAATAAATATCGAAATATAAGCCTGTATTAGAGCTTACGGGTATATGACTTAAATAAATCTCTGGAGATACAAATTAGGAATAATGGAAGGAAAAGTACGTAGCACAATTAGCTTATTTATGAGTAGTATTAGCAACATAACCTGTATTATACAATTATCTTGTTTTTTTAAGCTTTGGCCTCTGTTTTTAAAGCTTGGTTGGAGAAAGTGAGAAGTCGAGACGATGAATTTTATCCATTTAGACCTTTTTGTGCTTTTTGTTTTTTGTTCCGTGATCCTAAAAATTTAAAAAGTTGAATAATGCACGCATTACATTAATCACAATTACACAAGAATAAGTTGTAAGTTGGAAATTATGAAAATCATAAAAATAATAAAATAATAATAAAAAAAATAAAATAAAAACATAAAAAAATGGGTAAAACGGGGGTGCTTGCGAAATTAAATGATTTTTGAACCTTTTAATGGACCTTTTTGTTCTTGTTTGATTGTGAGGGGTTATAAGTTAAAAATGGATAAAATTAATTTTATTTCACGAGTTTGTTTTATTTAACATTGCGTGTGGGACCAGGGAACCAGAGAATGCCTACAAGTAGCAATGTACTTAGGTATTTGATATTTGCTAAAACACACATCATTTATAACCCGAAAACACTATAAAACGGACTAAAAATGCTAAAATATGCTTTATTATATTGCAAATATGTTTGTTTGGTATTTTTATGTCTTGCAGGTAAAAAGGATTGAAAATGGTACAAAACGAGAATTATCAGGCTCAAAATGGTTAAGTTTAATTATTACTCAAAGCCATGATGAAGTCGTGAAAAATTCTCGAGCATACCAGTGGAAAGAGCGCGAGATTACGAGTTCAACGGTGCTTTCATCTTTTGTTGGGCCGGCCCGACACCATTTATATGGGTCGGACCGACCCATACTTATTATTATGCAACTCTTGGCCCAATTTGAAAATCAAGCCCAACAATCCAATGTCTGCTATGTAAATTCACAAATGGAAAAGTGGGGATAGAGGGCAGCATATCACGTGAGGCAAGAATTAATTCATTTTAATTCATGTGACAGTGCACTACATTAAAATGGACAAGTTATATTGTGATGCGTGGCAGAGTATTTTGATATATCCATTCTCAAATTCAATTTGTATGAAAAGTAATCCAAAGGACGAAAATGTACGCTTTCAATTTAAGCATATCAAAAGGGCACGTGTCACACTACCAGCGGTTGATCACGTCTGTTGTTGGGTCTCGATCCGAGGGAGCACAAAACAAAGCCAATGATTGGCAAAAAATTCTCATATGATTGGGAAAATTTTACACATTTAACCCTCACTTGGATATAAAATTAAAGACGCTCCCTTGTATTTGGAGTTAGTTAGGAATTTAGTTTTCAGTTTTTACTTTTTAGATTTTAGCTTATTTTTAGCCATGTTTTAGCTTATTTCGATTTCCAGCTTATCGTAATAGCTTAATAGGATTCTGTAACAGCTTATGATTGGTTTAATGTAAGTGGTTTGGTTTGCTTATCTTTGCTTATTTGTTATTTTCTAAACTTCGTGTGTATGCTTACTAAATAAGCATTTCTGTGAGCTTATTCCTTTCGCTTATTCCTTTCAAATCTCTTTGGAAGCTTAAAGATCATTTCCTATAAGCTTTCAAAAGCTTATTTGATTTTATTCTATAAGGTTTAAAGAGTTTCATTGTAATAAGCTCGAATAAACTCAGTTTTTGCTTATTATTGTCCTTAAAGTGTATTAGTGTAATTAGAAGCTCATATTTTCTGATTTAATAAGCTTCTTAATAGCTTATTCAAATTCAATTGAGCTTAAAGCGTGTAGATCCAATTTTATCTTGTTAATGTGCTTATTCGAGTTAAAAATTAAGTAGAAAAAGTACTTTTAGTTCATTTAGAGTCCTAGTTGTTTTTTTTCCGTGTGCTTATTATTGATTATTGTTGGCTTATTGCTCGGTTTGTTTAAGATCTCGGTTAGTTTTTGTGCTTTATTAACTTGTGAGCTTATCTTTTTAAATAATGATTGCTTATTTGCTTATATGATCTTTTAAAGTATGTCTATTTGATCCATAAGTTAGTTATAGTGTTTCAGAAATTCTGTGTGCTTAATTTTTAGTTCTTATGTTTTTAAAAGTCTCAGTAAGATTGGTAAAATACATCGTGCTTAGTTGCTTTTAGTTGATCGTTTAAATCGTGCTCATTTCTATGCAAAGCTTAATAGTGTTTGCTTATTCGATGGGGCTTATTGGTTTGGCTGATCAGTTTTAGCTCACTGGTGTGTTATTACTCGTTTTTATATTCTGTATGCGCTGGTTAGTAAGATTTTTGATTTAGCTTTACTTGAATAGTTGGGCCACGTCAAAACTAATTGGGCCTCAATTTGGGACTGGTCGGTTTTAATGTGGGTTGAGTTTGATATCTAGAACTATATTTGATTATGGGCTTGCACTGTGAAATTTGGTTGCGTAGTATTTGTAGCAGAAATGAAATTGCATTTTGAAGTTGATAACCATAAAAGTTTGTTGTTTGTATTTTTGTGATTTACTTTTGGTACGGTCAAACTCAGGAGGCGTGGGAGGCTTAGGGTTTATTTAGCTAGACCGATTGACTATTTGCTTTAGCTAAGATATAATCTGGGTAGTATACATTTAAATCACGGCTCTTCAAGTCGGTTCATTTTCTTATTTTTTCAATTAAATGTGTAGCTTAGATTAAAAAATGTTTTGCTTTACTATTTTATCATAATGAGTAGCGAGTAGTTTTATTTGTGCTTTTTAAGTGATTTAGTGATTTGGAATTAAGTGTGGATTTAAAAAGGGTTTTATTAATAAATAATCTTCGATTATTTAGATTTATAGTTTATTTGTTTCAAAGGGCCAAAAGCGGAGGAATAGTCAAAACTATACATCTAGTAATTAATATTTGTGTGTGTAAAAGCAAACTCTCTCTGTTTGTGAAAAAATATCTTTTAACGGATTTTAATTTATAAAATAAATTACTTTCACTTGACTTGAATTCTTCCATCACTCGCGTCTGCCCCAAGCATATTCGCCGCTGTTTATATCTATTCGCTCGCTGCAATTTTAGTATTGTTTGTGTGTTGTAGTTTTAAATCTTTGAATTATATTAGTTTAATTTTTTAGTATAAAAATTGTTTAAAACCAAAACCAATAAAACTAGAATGACATTAAGCGATTTAAACTTGATGTAGATATCATTACCTCTCACTCGAGGAAAACGATACCGTGTTGATTTACTTATTATTCTTTTCCTAAGAATTAATTTGTATGATACTTTGTTGCGTATACATATATATTTTATAATATATATATTATATCTGAGGGTTTATTTGGATAAACGCTTTTATAAAAAACGACACTCATCAAAAATGGGGCCGCTGCGGGGAGAGGTGTAGGATTTTTACGGGATTTGTGTGTGTTGTTTTTTTTTTTTTTTTTCGGGGGGGGGGGAAATGCCCTTGAAGATCCTTCTTGGAAAGTTTATTTACTTCTTATAAAAACTATTAGAATAATTCAATTTTTTTTACCACTTTTTTTTCTATTTGATTATTTTTTGTTTTTATAAATATTAAAATATCAAAAATATTTTTAATATTTTATAAAAAAATTCAAAAAATAGTTCCTTTTACGACACGCGTTCTTTCATTTAATTTTATCTTTCTTTATCCTTTATTCGTTTAATTATCGACAAGTTTGTATGACCATTTTGGTTGCTCGTATTGTGAGGTCCGTTTAATGGTGGAAATGTCTGAGCTGTGCAGTTACGGCAATGGCAATGGTTTGTCTAAGACCCCAAATCTTATTCTTTATAATGAAAACACGAACTTCTTCAACCAACCTCCACAATACTACGAGATATACTGTCCGTGATGAATTTTGTGGAGGGGAATTTTCTCAGGTTATGATTGTCAAACAAGGAAAAACACACCGTCTTTGATCAGCGCGCGCCCCTGTTACAATTCGCAATTATAACACCAAACCACTCCTAACAAAACCTCTACCCCATCACTCAACTTTTGAAAATTGGGTGGCCCCCCCCCCCCCCCCCACCCCGGAACACACCCGTCTTTGATCAGGGTCCCTGTTACAATCTAGACTTTGGATTTAACCAACCTCTACATTATTTTCCGAGTCAACCACAACAATTTCCTTGTGAAAATTGCGGGGTTCTTCATGAAAATTTTTAGTGTCAACCGATGAACCAAAATTTCAATTATTCTAATTCTTTCGGTCTTGATCAAATTCAACCCTCGCAATTTTCTACCGTTTAACTTCTTGAAATTGAGAGAATTAATAAAGAGGAGAGTTTTAAAAAGAAAGACATGAGTATAGAAGAAATAATGAGTGAGAAGCGGTTGATTGATGACGAAATTAATAATATCATGAATGATTTGAGTTATAAAAGATTTCGAGGTGAGCAGATTGATGATGAATATAAAAGAGATTGTGAGATTAAAATTAAACAACTCTTGCAAGATTATAATGGTCTGGACATCGAGATGCGGAAAAAGGAGTGCGTTTTAATGGAAGAAAAGTATCTTGCTGCTTCACAACGTATTAAATCTATTTGTAACGACGAGGATGATTCTATTCCTGTGAGAGATATTATTGCTCGATATTCTTCGTCTGTTGCTGTCACATCTTCCCCTCCCGTCTTACCGACTAGAGAACCCGAGGAATCTCTCATAATGGGGGGACGAGCATCTTGACACTATTCCTGAAAAGGAATCGGACGAATTAATAAAGTCTAGTGTTGAGAACCTTGTTCCAATCCCAAGTGAGTCCGAGGATTTTTCCGATAATGAAAGTGAGTGTGATGTGCCCGAGTGTGATGAAACTTCTCCGACTTTTACAACTTTCTCGAATCCTCTCTTTGATTCAAACGACGATTTCACCTCTAGTGATGACGAGTCACTTTCTGATGAGGACGTTCCGATGGAAAATTTCAAAATTTATTCGAACCCTCTTTTTGATGATGAAGAAATCATTTCTCCAAAGATTGATCCGCATTATTTCAATGCCGAGTCTAATCTTATCGAATCTTTGCTTAACCGTGATATTTTAATTGATTCTTCACCTAAGTTTGATTATCTTCTCGAGGAGTTCTCCGGTGAACTCGCTCATATCGATCCAATTCCACCGGGAATTGAGAAAGCCGACTTTGATCTAGAGGAAGAAATCCGTCTTGTTGAGAATTTGTTGTATGATAATTCATCTCCACGACCGCCGGAAGAACTTAATTTGGAAATTGCTGATACGATTCTTGAGTCTCTCTCTCCATCTCCTATCCTCGTTGAGGATAGTGACTCTCTTATGGAGGAGATCGATTTATTTCTTGCTTCCGATGACTCGATGCCACCGGGCATTGAGGATGACGATTATGACTCGGAAGGGGATATTCGTTTTCTTGAAGAATTGCTTAATAATGATTCCCTTCCCCTTCCCGAAAATGAGTCATCTAACCTTGATCATTTTAATGATCCGTCACCTTCTCGTCCTCCTCCGAAACCACCGGATGTTGAGATTTGCTTTGATTTTAAGCCCGATGCGGGTGTTGTTACTAACAAAGTAGTGGGTGACATTTCTGAACACGATGTTCTTATGCCTAATCTTTTACCCACCCAACCCACCCTTTGTCTAGTGTTTGACCTTTTGCCCGTTTTCGTCCAAAAATGAGGACAAAGTGTTCAATCCTGGTATTCTCATTTCTCCTCTTTTATATCATCGAGGCAAAATCATTTCTAATTTTTCTAAGAGCCCGATGATGATTTCTGGAGGGGACATTCCTCACTTGGATGTCCCGTTTCTTCATTTCTATCCCCCTTGACCCGCTTAAGTATGGGGGATCGAGTCAGGCTCAAGACTCGGTGAACAAAAATAAGCGCTTCTCGAGAGGCAACCCGTTTCTTTTCTTCTTTCTATTTTCTTAATAAGTGAGTGTGATTTTATAGCCCAAGTGTGGGGGCGTGCTTCTTTCTATGGTATGTGGTATTGTTTTTGTAGGATTCTTTAAAAAAAAAATTTGGGGTTTTAATTTTGGGTTCAAGGAATCAAGTTTGAGGTATGTTTAATTATTTTTATTAAGTTCGTGATTAACAATTAATGTAAATCTAAGATGAGTGGATTATGGTTAAATAAATTAGGGTTTGCTTTTTTTTGGAAGTTTATACAGTATGTGATTGTTGATCATTAGTTTATTTGGTTATGAGATTTGATGTGTATTTAGGTCTAGATCGCCCGATTTAGTTGTTTAATTCACTGCAGAAAGTTAGGCAGTTTTGTAACGAGCATAACTCAATCATAAATTATCAAATAAATAATGTTACTAACCATACTGGAGATAACTCAGAGGAGTCTACTTTCAGAAAAGTTAGCCTCATTAAGTTTTTCATGGTCGCAAAGTGCGAGTCAAAAGGGCGTTACAAAATCAGTGTGTAAAGTAGTAAAGAATTTCAGTTTTAGTTTTGATTTTTCTAAATACTTTAAACATATAGTCTTAGAATCTAATATCACGGGAAATTAGGTTTATATATTTTATGGTGACATCTTAAATTTTTGCTAAGCATGATAAGGAGGTCTAAAAGTGGGTCAGCTTAGTGCCATACATTTTAAAGGTCAGATTCTGGATGAATTTTGGACACTTTTGACTAATGAATTTATAATGGGTATTTTTAAACTGGGTAATGGCCTATGGGGAGAGCTATGAAGGGGTTCAATAAGACATATGGTACATGGTGAATTTTGGTATGAATTATAGAAGTGTTTTTAAGTTGGTACGTTAGGATGTCGTAATGAGTATTAAAATTCTGCTCAAAACCAGAAAATTTAAAAGTGTGGCATTGAAGTGTACAATGGCATATGTAGGAGTGAAAAAGGGTTAACATCAAGTAATAGAACTATAATAAAATAGCCTTAGAATCAATAATAGCTGAGGTTACATAGATTCGGGTAGAATACCTAATTGATGGTAACTTATTGTGTGCTTATTTGATTAGATCATTCGTGAATTTGTTTGTGAAGCTTTTTGTTAGAATCTTTTGGAAAGCTAAGCAAATGTGAGTTTCATAGTCCCTCTTTTTAATGTTTTAAATTGGGATGGAAATGATGCTAAGTATTTCGGAAATGTTTTGAATTGCTGTGATTAGGTGTTTTGATTTCGTGTGGACATTATGTGATTGCATATGGCTTGTTGTTGTATGATATTGTGTTGTGTTGAGGATCATTAATGGTGGGACTGATCATCTCACGGATCGTTAATTTAAGAATGATCAACTCAGTGAATTGGTATGGGTCCAGGCCTTATAATATAAGCTTTAGTGGTAGACTTTTAGGTGCGTGAAGTGATCGTTTGTAGGATCGGAGGGTACGCCTACCCAGTATATGTATGGTTGGTTTGATATGGTGATTTGGTTTGCGTGTTAGCATAAGTTCATATGTTGCATAATTATCCTATATTGTTTTGATAATCACAGTAATTGGTTTGAAAGGTTTATAATGTGAGTCTTAAACCTATGACTCTCACCAACTTTATGTTGACGTTTTTAAGCATCATTTTTAGGTGAGCTTAATGGTGCTAAGATAGAGCGAAGTGGCTAGAAGAGACCGTAGGATGCTTGGAGTTATTTATGCTTTTCTGATTTGAATTAAAATGAAGTTTTTGCTTGAATTGTTTGATTATGTTTTGCATGTCATTTATTGACGTAGACCTCTTTCTTATTAAATAAATACACAATTAGGTTTTGGGTATTGTTATGACACTTTGTGTCTTTGCTTTACTTTAGTTTTCATTTTAGTATTCTCTATATAGACACCATGTGTTGTGATGATATTCATTCTTGTTTACGCCTTGCGTTTCTGCCTTGGCGGGGTGTGACACTCGATACCACCGGGTGTTGAGAATGACGACTATGACTCGGAAGGGGATATTCTTTTTCTTGAAGAATTGCTTAGCAATGATCCCCTTTCACTTCCTGAAAATGAGTCATTTCACTTTGATCATTATTATGTTCCATCATCCCATCGTCCTCCTCAGAAAACACCGGATGATGATGATGTTTACTTTGATATTGAGCCCGATACGTGAGTTTTTACAAAAGTGGTGGATGATATTTCTGATAATTCGACAAGAGAACTTTATGTTCATGTGCTTAATGTTTTACCCACCCTTCCCACCCTTTCTCCAATGTTTGACACTTTGCTTCCATTTTCGTCCGAAAATGACGACAAAGTTTTCAATCCTAGAATTCTTGCTTCTAATGAGGAGAATTCTCCTCATCTCTTATCTCATCGGAGCTTTAAAGCTTTCCAGGACATTTCTGATTTTTCTAAAAGCCCGATGATGATCTATGAAGGGAACATTCCTATCTTGGATGTTATGTTTCTCCATTTCTATCCTCCTTGATCAGCTCAAGTATAGGGGATCGAGTCAAGCTCATAACTCGGTTAACAAAAATAAGCGCTTCGTGGGTGGCAACCCATGCTTATCTTAATAGTTTTTTTTATTTATTTTTTTTTTTTTTTTTTTTTTTTTTTTTTTTTAGTATTAATAAATAAGTGTGTTGTGAGGAGGCTCACCTCTTTCTTTCTCGTGTTTTGTGGTTTTTGTTGTTATGTCCAGGATTGCCCCGGATTATGAAGCCTCTCGTGCTCGTGGTTTTGTCCTTCGTTCACTCGAGCTTCAATCCTTTGCATAATTATGGGAATCCAATATCCTAAATCTTATCGACTATCACACTTAATAAACGGCTTTAGATATACGTAGAGACCCTTCTTA
Organism: Tanacetum coccineum; assembly: GCA_026074375.1. Taxonomy (NCBI): domain Eukaryota; kingdom Viridiplantae; phylum Streptophyta; class Magnoliopsida; order Asterales; family Asteraceae; genus Tanacetum; species Tanacetum coccineum. The sequence continues at coordinate 15,111 of BQNB010117352.1, forward strand.
AAACATTGAGGACAATGTTCAATTCTAGTATGGGGGGATTTATCGATTTGATTGTGCATGCAGTCGTTGTTTTCACGTAATTTCGTTTTTACCACCAAAATTCAAAAATTGAAAAAATTTAAATTTTTTTCGAAATCAAAATAAGTTTTTGTCACAAATGTTGACTTTTTGCCTGGGTGAATACAGAATAAATTTTGACTCGATCGAGCATGTTGAGCTCTAGCTTGTCCCTTAACTTTTAGACTAAGCATTCGCGGATCTTTTATTAAAGATTTTAAATTTGCAAAGAACGAGAAATGATAGAGTTAATTACGAGTTAGATGCTAAACAAGGATTAGTTGAAAATCTTAAGAGCTCATAAGTGTAGTTTGTAGCTTTTTCTCCCATAGCTTTAACCGGATAATAATACGTGCTTATTATCGAAAAATAAACTTAAATCACAATTTTTGAAGTTATGGGTCGATAAACACATAATTATTTATTCTTAGTTCAAATTTATACTTTAATTTTCTAAAAAGAAATTTTCTCTATATCATGGCAATATAAAGTGTAAATTTTTTTTTATTGTTGAGGTAATAATAATAATAAAAATTGTGGGCTTATAAAAGTTTATTGCATCTTGCCGGTCACATCCGATGTTGCAGTCTTATAAATAATGCATCATAGTAATTATCCGAGACTGATTAAAAGTTTCGGTGCTGCATATTGCCGGCTAAACCGTGTTGCAGCCTTCTAAAAGGTCGAGGATTTCTTTAGTTTAAAGGATGTATAATTATATTAAGTGTATTATATGTGATTTAATAAATATAAGGAAAATATATTTTTTCTTAAATTTAAATATGCTTTTGAACTAAGACTATTTTCGTTTTAAGTTTGTGGTTTTTCTAAATGAATGTTTAAGGGAAGCCTGAGAGTTTTTAAAACTGAAGGTCCGTGAGTTCCGACACTATTCTCTGTGGGGTGTCAAAAGCCTGGTCACCTAAGCCGGTCTCGGCTGGGATGTGCCGAGAAGAAAGTCACTACATGGAATGATCTCGCCTTCAAAGTTTGATCTATGGTTGAAATTCGAAATAAGCACATCCACCTAAGGTATAATAATTATCGGGAGTGAAAAGTTCACAAGTTACAAGTATGAGTAGTGTTAGCATCTTAACTTATATTTAACGGTGATTTTGTTTTTGAGCTTGGTTTGGGACAAGTAAAAAATCAGGGACGATGAATTTATCCTTTTTGGGCATTTTAGGATTAAAGTGCTTCTTGTTCTGTGACCCTTAAAGTTATGAAAATAACGAAAGTCCATACATTCTAGTTAGTTGCTTAAAAAGAAAAGTATAAAAAATGAGAAAAAGGAAAAATAAAAAAATATGTGTGGTAATAAGTGTAAATATTTAAAAATGGTCAAAACGGGGCTTTTCAAAGCTATTGATTCTTTAATTCCTTTTGATGAACACTTAGCTACTTTTTGAGGTAATTAGTCATGGGGGATTGAGATTCTTGGTTTTCTAAAGTGTTTACATATAGCATTGCGTGAGGACACGACAATTGTTAGTACTGGGGGTTTTTAGGTTATTTGCGTAATTACACATACACTTTGGACCTTAATAAAAACGAGCCAAAAAGACCAATTATGACCAAAAATGGACATAAAATGTGAAATATATGCTTGTTTTGCTATTTGTGTTATGCAGGTAACAAATATTCACAAAAGGACGAAAAACAAAGCCAAAACCGCCAAAACCGAGCACGAGAATAGAAAGAGCGTGAAAAGTCAAAGTCAAAATCAAAGATTGAAGCCGAGGACGTGTTAATCTTAAATGGACCAACCCGCACCCATCTAATGGGTCGGGCCAGCCCATTAAGCCCTTAAAATAAAGCCTTTATGAAAAGCCCAAATCCCATTTAAATAAGAACCGGCCCAAACCAATCAATATAAGCCCAACAAAGCCCAAACCACTTAACAACCGTTAGCCCCTAATCACCTTTAAACCTTTTACACAGTTAGATCTTAAGGACTAACACTACTAGTCCTTAGGAACTAACACATTTGGTCCCTACATCCTTTAAACCCTTGCACCTTTAGTCCCTTTTTCCATTTACCCCCATTACCCAATTAAACTAACAGTTCCATAAAACTATTCCGCCAATCCATACTATTACTATTTCACTCATCTTGTCACCTTGACCACTGCACCCCAAAACAAAACCCATTAATTTTCCTCTCTAAACCATTACATTCTCAAACCAATTACAAATACATGTTGGCAATCCTAAAGCCAACTGATTGGACAGGACAAAATTCAAGGGCCACATGATCTAATTGAAGAAAGCACAAGATGGAATTAAGGGCTCAGAGAAAGGCTTGGAATGCACTCACACAAGAAACACACCTCAAGGGCTAAAACGACTATATATGTGTATGTTTTCACACAGTGATGTTCATGTAGAATATAGTTTTAAAGTTTTAATTAGAATATCTTATTTAATGTATTTTTAGCTTATTGTACTTTTTATTCAAGTCTTGTAACTGTTTTAATGAATTAATGAAATTTGAGGTTTTTAAGTTATAAAATTTTGAGTTTATAATTTCCTGTTCCATTGTTGCTAAAAGTACCTTATAAGCTACCGTAAGCTCTTATTTAAGCATTTTGTTTAATATGTTTTCATTAAGTTTTTCAAACTGTTAAGTATTTAAGACAATTTCACCAAAAATCACCCCTTAATTACCTCGGCTTATTTTGGAAGATAAGCCAATCCTGGAAGGGCTTATAGACACTACTAGCTTGTCTTTGACAAGCTAGAACTTTGTAGAATAAGCTCTAAGAGCCATTTAAACCTTTCTTTAAGCAAAGGGTCTTGTAAGTTTCATTTTTCAAATTTTTAAGCTTATTTACTGTTAGCTTATTGGCTTTGCTTATTCTGTTGCTTATTGTGCTTATTTAGTCTAGTGGTTGCCATTTGAATTCATTTTCATGCTTAGAAGTCATTTGGTTGAGTTTTGATGTCAAACTGCTTATTTTTAGTCTTAAATTGCTTATTTGGTTTGCTTATTATCAAGTGCTTATTAGTGGTTGAAATGTGCTTATTTGTCCTTGGTTAATACTGTGTTCACCGTGCTTTAGCTTTTTGTAGCTTTTATCAAACTGTTATAAGCTTAATATGGTTTTTAAGATTTTAAAGGAGTGTTTGGCACAAGCAGTATTAACTCTTGTTAATACTGCTTGAGTGCTCTTGACCTATTTAGTCTATCTTGATAGGCTCAAATTAAGTTTATAAGTTAGTTTAATTCAGTTGTTAAAGTTTAAAAATCAAGTTTAGAGTTTAATGTAACCATGGTTTGAATCTGTAATGTTGTAGCTTCATATCAAAGCTTATTTGTTTGGATTGTGATTAGGTGCTTATAGTTGTTGTTTTCATGCTTGTTTATGCCTCAAAATGCAGTAGATATAGTTGGTATAAGTGTGCATTTGTAATTTGGCTTGTTATCAAAACCTGTCAAAGTTTCTAAGTCTATTTTTAAAGTTTCAAGACCAATTTTCAATAGCAAATGTAGGGTAGTTAATAGTTGTTATAGGATCTGATTTTTATGGCATAAGCTCATTAGGATTTAAGCTTAATCTGTTTGAACTTATTTTGGAATTTAGCTTTTATTTACTAGTCCAAATTTAGGCTTGCACTTAGCTATTTAGGACTTTATAAAAACTTTAAAAAAAAAACCAAAAAAGTAGGATATTAGGTAAACAACCATTTTCTTTAGTCATTTTCTAGCTTATTTAGTTTTTCAAAATGTCTAAACTTTGCTTATTTAGATTCTCTATAGTACTAGCTTTATATGTTTTTAGGTTTTAGACCTCAGCTCTTTAGTTTGCTGGCTTAATTATTAGCTTAAAAGTCTCTCTTAGACTGTTTTTAAGTATCCTTTTAGCCAAAAAAGCTTATTTGAATTTTAAGCTTTCCAGCTTATTGTAGTGCTTAATTTGTAAAACCCAAAATTTGAATTTCATTTCATATTGGTAATTTTGAATATAACCTAAAATTTATTTATAAGTATTTGAAAATAAAACTTTAGGTTATAATTTTGAGAAATTATAAAGATATAACATAAGGTATTTTGTTTTTAAAAAAATATATAAAACTTATATATGTACATATATATGGTCGGCCCATATTTAAAAATATATATATATATATATATTTTGTAATTTTAATTATTTTGTATATTTACTTTCTTTTTATAAAAAAACCTATTTTAAGGGATAAATATTAAAAGGTTTTAGCAAGTATTTTGTGTAATCTTCAAAAAGGGAAAAAAATTATTTTGTCCCCCTCTTCCTTCATTTATACCTGTCTTTAGGCGTGATTTTACAAGAAAATCTTTTATTTTTAAAGTTAAACTTATTTTAGGAATGAAGTGTAAAAATGTTTAAGCAAATATTTGATAATCTCCTAAAACAATAAAAAAGATTTTGTCCCCCTCCTCTCTACCCTTTATAACCGACCCCCTCTCCCATCATTCTCCATCATTCTTTAAAAAATTTGTCTCCATAATTTTGTGTATTCCGCACTTGATGCTACGAGCAAGAAAGAAGGTTTTAGGTTGTTTTGGGTAATCCTTGAAGTTTTGGTGTTCTTGGTGTGGTTTTGATCTTTATTCTTTGGTGTATTCTTGGGTTCTTGGTGTTTGATCTTGTACTCCTCCCTCATTCCATAGGTAATTCTTGATTTTGTTTCATTCTTGTTGTCACCATGATTACATATGTAAAAGTTTTCATAAAAACCTAAAGGATTGTAAGAAATAATGTGTTCATGTTCTTGTCAATTTCTCTAGGGTTTAATCTAATTAAAATGGTTAAATTACATGTTATGAAACCCTAAGATGATCATTAAATGTGTTATTAATAAAAACTACAAGATTAGAAACCCTAGGGTTGGTTTTGATGGGTGTTAATTAGGGTTTTCATGGTTAAAAATTTTGGGCAGAATTTTAGGTCATGTTCAACGGGGTGTATCTTAATGATAAAAATTGATTTTAACATGATTCTTGAGCCTAAGATGAAGTTCAGAGAGTCTAGTTTCTAGAAAAGTTAATTTCATAATTTTTCAAGGTCGGGAAGGTTGGTTTTTGGTTGCTAAAAGATAAAGTGTCAAAACTGGGAATTCAGTCAGAAAAATCGAGTTGTAGTATTTGATTTTTAATTCTCAAACCATAACGAATTAGCCTTTGAAATTTACGTGGGTTAATCTTCATGATATTTTCTACATCCATGATTATTTTTAGAATTTTTTGAGTTGTCTAAGTGAAGTTTTTACGCGGCAACTTTTCAAAGGTTAACGCTAGGTCAAGATTTGGGTCAGTTTTGGGTAACAAGGGTCAAAGGGATACTTAAACATGGAAATAAATTAAACTAATGATCATGAGTGTATTAGACATGTGTGGGAACCTCTGTGATTTTTGGTGTAAATTTAGAAGGTATTTTTATGGGTCATTTATGTATGGAAACTTACCTTAAATAAGTAGTTAAAATCCAAAATTTTTGGAAAACATAATTAAGTCTAGTAAACTCTATATTCAGTAATACCAAATAATAAACTTATGAAATGAGATAGATAATAATATGTAGTCATGGATTTATGTAGATCTGGTGTCGAGGGTGTAATCCTTTGTCTTCGTGTTCTTTCTCTCCATTGCTTGTTGGTTAAGGTACAGATATTCCGTTCCTTTAGTAAGGACACCTCTTGACTTGATTCTTCATTATCTTAGCTATTTGGTCCAGTTGATATTCATTTGATATTCTGTTTGATTTGCTATCCGTTCTCATGATCCATTTGATATTCATTAATAATCCGTTTGATTTGATGTTCGAAATTATGATTATGTTGATCCTCGTTTGAATATGATGTTAGATCCGTTATCTTGATTTGATTAATCCGTTTGATTTGATGTTCGAAATTATGATTATGTTGATCCTCGTTTGAATATGATATTTTGTTTAATTGCGTTTGGACGGGTTAATTTTTTCCCGAATATTTTCTTTTTTTGGGACGGTTCGATATCTTTTTATTTGGGCCGATGAATGTAAA
>BQNB010117353.1:0-21188 GCA_026074375.1 Tanacetum coccineum
CAGGTTCTTAATCAATTCTCGTTCTCACTCTCGGATCGGTGATGCTAATTACGATTTATTATAGAAACATTTGCATTTTTCTAACAAAATCAACAATAACAACGATACCTAATCACGCCAGAAACTTAATACACAATATATCTACCCTTTGTTGGGCTGATATGTGAGGTGTGCATGTGCCAAAAACTGATTGAATAAAAAGAAAAAAGAAAGGTAGAAAATGACTTACCAACAAATAAAGATGGCATGAAATAGTCTAATAATTACACATTATGAAATCCCAAAGGGAGAAAGGACAAGGAAGCCTTCAAAATAGGCAGCTTGAATATATGAAAACTAAAACCCAATTTGTATTCGTGCATGCCTAAAGAAACTTCCGAATAAGGCCAGTTTGTGTGGGCCATTTTCTCATAAATTAGCATCTTCTAGGAATAGGGTTACAGTGATAATTACTTGGAAAATTCCATTTCTACAAAAAAAATAAAAAAAATAAATCATAAAAGTATCTCAGGTTGTCCAGAAGTGCAACAGTTGCCATAAAAATACACTAGGTTGCCTCAAAAATATGTACTTTAATAATAAAAAATGCATTTTTTGGGGCAACATGTCGTACTTTTATGAGCAACTGTTGTACTTCTGAACAACATGAGATACTTTTATGAAATAATGCTTTTAGGCATAGGATTGCATTTCATTTTTTTTAGTACATATGGAATTAGCCCTTACTTCAATGGAGGTTTATACATTTCACTTGACATTGCATAAGAAAGTTTATAGAAAGAGATATGTGTGTATAAACAAGGGTAAAGAAAGAGAAAAATATGTATGTGCATATCATATTTTAGGACTGAAAAACATTAGCAAAAGAAGTCATGAGTTTCATTCTAGTATGAGGTCTCAAGTTCGATTCTTGTTAGGTGCAAACAACCTTGAAGTGGTTACGTCAACCTTCTGAAAAAAAAGAGTTTTACCTGATTTGAGTCTGTGTGACGGTGAGTTCAAACCTCGTGGATTAGTCGGTCAAAGATCGAAAATCATGTTAAAAAAAAGAGTAAGTTTATAGAGAGAGGTCGATATATAAAATTATTGTGTCATGGGTATAAACATCATGAGGTCCACCATATCATTGGAGATAGCTCAACTTTGGTGTTCAAATCAAATTGGATGGCTGATTGGTAGGAAGACGAAAATCTTATAATTTTTGGCATTTCACTACAACAAAATAGTTAACTTACACTTATTTAGACACGTGTTCACACTTTATAGTGCGTGGAGTTGAAAAGCTCACATTTAGTTTGTGTGAACTAAATAGGTGTAGCAAATAATTTCACACTTGTAAGTGTGAATAATTTTTTCACACTCACAAGTGTGAATATATTACAAAAAAAATTCACAATTTAAAAAGTGCGAAGAAAAAAGTGTGAATAAGTGACCAATTTGTTGAATAATTTGTTCGTTTATTTATTCTAATATTTGTTTACTGTTAGTGACTCATGCATAGGAATCAAGTCAACTTCTAGAATGATCACACCCTCATGCTTTGGTAAACTGAAGTTAATCTATTCACATTTAGAAGCATGCATGCAAAACTTGTTCATATATATATATTGAAGTTAATCGTCTTTTAAAGTTTTTTCACTTCGTTAACCTCTGATAATCTTGATTCTTCCCATCTGCACCCTTAGAGTTTAACCCTCTTTTCAGGAGTATCTTCACCTACCCGTCCCCTTGATTGCGCATGTCTTGCCATCTCTTAGCCGAAAGAAACGACTAATTATTAAGTTTCCAGATTTTGAAGAATAAGTCTCTCATCGGAGTAATATGATAAGATTCTCCCAAATCAGTCATTGATTCAGCAACCTCGCCATTTCCAACAACCGCCATTGCTTCTCGGTAGTACGATTTTCTGCTAATACTATTATGAGAATCTTGATTTTCTATTTTTTCCTGACTGACCTACTTGACTTCATCTTCCTTGGAAACCCCTTCTTCAAATGATCATGTCAAATGGCATATGGAACACTTTAGCTTATAGCTTCAACCTCGTAACTTATACTGCGCACTCCTTATGGATCCACCCATTACAAGTACTTTCAGCGATACCAAAGGGCTCCCGATGGTACCCCATGTGTGAGTCTCCTCCAACCAAATGGTTGTGGGTTCACGTCCTGCTGACATTGTGAGATCGATTTGTTTTGTATATAATGTGTGATAATTAGTTGCTTTAAAAAGAGTACCTTTAGCGATGAACACATCGTGAGATTAGATGATGTTGTGAAAATATATTAAACTCTATCAAATTCGTTGTATTTATTAACTTTGGTAAAATCTTTGATATTATTCCATAAAGCGATTACAATATATTATTTACATAAGAATAATCTAGAAGCAATATGAATGGGTTAGGGCCTCATAATCTAATAACCAATGACCATGGGCCAAATATACATCGACTAACACTCCCTCGCAGTTAAAGCGGGAAACTTGTATGAAACTCCTCAAATAACGAAGAAGGATGACTTTTGGTGAAGATATCAGCATTGATAACGAGACGGAACATGAAGAACACAGACTTGACCCTTAGAAACCATATCTCTAAATTTTTTATATCAATCTCAATATATACTTAGTACGTTGATTATGCACAAGATTCAGAGTCAAATAAATAGCACTAACGTAGCCGAAAATAATGGTGCATGCAATTCCTGAAGTAGATTGCGAATCCAAGCCATCTCAGCCACTGCATTAGGAACCCCTCTATATTACGCTTCCGCACTAGAACGAGAAAGAGTGTGCTGACGTTTAGAAGACCATGATAGTAGATTATCACCCAAGTAGACGCAGTAACAAGACGTCGAACGATGTGTGGCGGGACAATCCGCCCAATCAGCATTCGAATAAGCAATAAGATTGGTACTAGCAGATGAAAATAACTGTAAACCAAAATCCAACGTCCAGTGAACATACCATATAATACGTTTGAAAGTTGACAAATGAGGTAAAGACAAATTTTTTGAACATCATAAGACAAATCTGGATGTGTAAAAGTAAGGTACTGAAGACCGTCAACTAAACTCCGATGTAAAGTCGGATCAGAAACCAAAACACCCTCAGGACCAAGTTTAGACTCAGTGTCAACTAGAGTCCTACAAGGGTTGCAATTAAGCATATGAGCAGGCTCAAGAAACGTCCACGAAAAAATCACGTCGAACAGAGATACCAAAAAAATAATTAATAGCACCCAAATCTGTCATCTCAAATTCCCGATGAAGAGAGGAAATGATACGCTGTAGTAACACTGATGAAGAGGCAATAAGTACAATATCATTCACATAAATCAATAAATAAGCAATAGCAGCACCATCTCGATAAATAATAATGAGGAATCACATCGACTAGGAGTAAATCCAATGCGTGTGGCATAACCTGCAAAACGGTGAAACCAAGCCTGAGGTGCCTACTTAAGGCCATATAAAGAAAGCTGCAAAAGGCAAACATGATCAGAATACCGAGAATCCCTAAAGCCAGGTGGCTGATGCATATAAACAGTCTCAAATAAGTACCCGTTAAGAAATGCATTCATAACGTCTAGCTGATGAACTGAACATTTACGGGACAAAGCAAGACTAACAAGAGTACGAATAGTAGCCGGTTTAACCACCAGAATAATTGTCTCATCACAATCAATACCAAGTTGTTGATTAATACCATTAGCAACCAACCGAGCCTTATAACGACTCAACGTCCCATCTGTATGATACTTATATTGAAACAACCACATAGAGCGAACAATATTAACACCAGGTGGCCTTGGCACAAGAATCCAAGTATCATTTTTAATCAACACATTATATTCGTCATCCATAGCTTCTTTCCAATTTTAATATTTGAGAGGAAATAAAGGATACTTAAGGAGATGAGACAAATGAGACGCATGGCCACTAAAATGAGGATTTGGTTTGATAGTGCCGACTTGAGCACGAGTGACCATAGGGTGAGTACGAACATTATGGGTCATGGGTAATGGGCTAGTTAGCTAATGCGATGGGGACATAGAAGTTGGGCCGGGAGAGATATTGGTGAAATGGGTCTGCTGTAGAGATTGAATGTGGTGATGGACTGGTTTAGAAGGCTGGTATGGTGAGTTATAGGTGGAATTGATTGGGCCTGAGGTGAATCAGGCATATTTGGATTTAAAGGTAAAGTGTGTTGCGGAGTTTGATTATTTTGTGATGATCAGATAAAGTGACTTGTAACAGTAGGAGGTGTCTGCTCAAGGAAAGAGTAAGATGACGGGTTAGTGGGTGTCATAGAACCATATGGGAATTGGTCTTCATCAAAGGTAACATGTCGTGGATGTATGATCTTATTAGTTAAAAGATCAAGACACCGATAACCTCGATGATAAGCAAGATGGCCTAAGAAAATACACGGTGTAGCACAAGGAGCAAGTTTATGAGTCGAGTCTAAGTGTGGGTAGCAAAGGCACCCAAAGATGCGAAGGCGTGAATAATTTGTTTCTTTGTTGAATAAATTTTGGTACGGTATTTCATTGTTGATGGTCGTTGAGGGGAGTAAATTAAGGAGATAATATGCCATATGAAGTGCTTTGACCCAAAATTAAGAAGGTAGATGTGCCTGAAATAGTAAAGTTTGAATCACATTATTAATAGTTCTAATCATGCGTTCTGATATACCATTCCGTTGAGAGGTTTTAGGGCATGAAAATCAAAATTGTAGACCACGAGTTTGATATAATTTATGAAGTTGTTTGATGTCGAATTCACCACCATGATCACTTTGAATAACTTTTATTTCATACTTGAATTGATTCTTACATACGAAAATGTACAAATTTTTGAAATGCGTCAGATTTGTGACGCAACGGATAAATCCACAAATAATGCGAAAAATGATCTAAAAACAACATATAATACTTAAAACCACCATGAATTAAAATAGGAGATGTCCATAAATCCAAATGAATAATATCAAAACAAGTTGAAAGAACTAAATTTGAACTAGTAAATGGAAGTTTCACATGTTTGCCAAGAATGACAAATATGTTAGACTACTCTTTAAGACACGAAACCAAACTATGGGACACAAGAGACCGTAACACGTGTTCACCGAGATGACTGAGACATTGGTGCTACGTAGAAGGACATATAGAAAACATGGCGGTAGGGATTGGAGATAGCATGGTAACTGGGTAAAGGTCTCCCAAACTGTCACATCTGAGGAGGATATGAAGAGTTAAGAAGTCCTTTACAGAAATACCAAATTTATTAAACTCAATTGTACAATTATTATCCCTAGTAAACTGACGCACGTAAATAAGATTTTTAATTATGTTTGGAGTTACAAGTACATTATGAAGGTGTAGGGATAGATGCAAAGTAGGAAGAAATCTATGATTGGTATTTGTAACAGGTATTATATTACCATCACCAACACACAAAAACAAAAATGAGTGTTTATTACAAATAGCACTTTAAATACTTGTATTATAATTAAGATGAGAAGAGGCACGCATGTCCATGTTCCATGTAGGATCTTGTAATGTCATCGTGCTAAACGCATTAGGGAGAACAGTTTCTTGAACTGGGAAAAGAGAAGGAGCCGAACCAAGTACCCTCGTATGTTAGGCCTGTTGTGGATACGGGCCAAGCACACCTGAATGTTGGGCCTATTGTAGGTTGCAATATGGGTTTGTCGAGGCACAATCCAATAAGCTACTGGTTGAGGAGGCCTATAGGTTGTAGCTTGCTGTTGGGGTATAAAATTAGCATACGAGAGTTGGGCTTGTTGGCCCATTCTTAACATCCTATTATTCTCATGTATTTGTTGATATGAACCCTGGGGAAGAACATTATGTACCATACTGCTATTACTATTACCACTCAAGGATCCGAAGATCATCCCTCAACGAATTCTGTAATCATGGATAAATTTACAATTGTCCCCGAAACGGCAAGTGCCCTTTGGGAAGTGTGCGCAAAACCCATTAGAAGTCGAGTTCGTGGTTCAGTTAGTGTTGCTTGTGTTCGAACCAGTATTAGTACGAGAAGATGGGTTAGTAGTCATGAGTATAGTGGGGGATAAAGAAGTAGTATCAATGGAAGTAGAGAGAATGTTGAAAAGTAGTTTTCGCCTCTCTGTGGTACCCCATGTGTGAGTCTCCTCCAACTAAATGGTTGTGGGTTCACGTCCTGCTGACATTGTGAGATCGATTTGTTTTGTATATAATGTGTGATAATTAGTTGCTTTAAAAAGAGTACCTTTAGCGATGAACACATCGTGAGATTAGATGATGTTGTGAAAATATATTAAACTCTATCAAATTCGTTGTATTTATTAACTTTGGTAAAATCTTTGATATTATTCCATAAAGCGATTACAATATATTGTTTACATAAGAATAATCTAGAAGCAATATGAATGGGTTAGGGCCTCATAATCTAATAACCAATGACCATGGGCTAAATATACATCGACTAACACTCCCTCGCAGTTAAAGCGGGAAACTTGTACGAAACTCCTCAAATAACGAAGAAGGATGACCTTTGGTGAAGATATCATCATATTGATAACGAGAGGGAACATGAAGAACACGAACTTGACCCTTAGAAACCATATCTCTAACAAAATGTATATCAATCTCAATATATGCTTAGTACGTTGATTATGCACAAGATTCAGAGTCAAATAAATAGCACTAACGTAGCCGAAAATAATGGTGCATGCAATTCCTGAAGTAGATTGCGAATCCAAGCCGTCTCAGCCACTGCATTAGGAACCCCTCTATATTCCGCTTCAGCACTAGAACGAGAAAGAGTGTGCTGACGTTTAGAAGACCATGATAGTAGATTATCACCCAAGTAGACGCAGTAACAAGACGTCGAACGATGTGTGGCGGGACAATCCGCCCAATCAGCATTCGAATAAGCAATAAGATTGGTACTAGCAGATGAAAATAACTGTAAACCAAAATCCAACGTCCAGTGAACATACCATAGAATACGTTTGAAAGTTGACAAATGAGGTAAAGACAAATTTTTTGAACATCATAAGACAAATCTGGATGTGTAAAAGTAAGGTACTGAAGACCGTCGACTAAACTCCGATGTAAAGTCGGATCAGAAACCAAAACACCCTCAGGACCAAGTTTAGACTCAGTGTCAACTAGAGTCCTACAAGGGTTGCAATTAAGCATATGAGCAGGCTCAAGAAACGTCCACGAAAAAATCACGTCGAACAGAGATACCAAAAACATAATTAATAGCACCCAAATCTATCATCTTAAATTCCCGATGAAGAGAGGAAATGATATGCTGTAGTAACACTGATGAAGAGGCAATAAGTACAATATCATTCACATAAATCAATAAATAAGCAATAGCAGCACCATCTCGATAAATAATAATGAGGAATCACATCGACTAGGAGTAAATCCAATGCGTGTGGCATAACCTGCAAAATGGTGAAACCAAGCCTGAGGTGCCTACTTAAGGCCATATAAAGAAAGCTGCAAAAGGCAAACATGATCAGAATACTGAGAATCCCTAAAGCCAGGTAGCTGATGCATATAAACAGTCTCAAATAAGTACCCGTTAAGAAATGCATTCATAACGTCTAGCTGATGAACTGAGCATTTACAGGACAAAGCAAGACTAAAAAGAGAACGAATAGTAGCCGATTTAATCATCGGAATAATTGTCTCATCATAATCATTACCAAGTTGTTGATTAATACCATTAGCAACCAACCGAGCCTTATAACGACTCAACGTCCCATGTGTATGATACTTATATTGAAACAACCACATAGAGTGAACAATATTAACACCAGGTGGCCTTGGCATAAGAATCCAAGTATCATTTTTAATCAACACATTATATTTGTCATCCATAGCTTCTTTCCAATTTGAATATTTAAGAGGAAAGAAAGGAGACTTAAGGAGATGAGACAAATGAGACGTATGGCCACTAAAATGAGGATTGGTTTGACAGTGCCGACTTGAGCACGAGTGACCATGGAGTGAGTATGAACATTATGGGTCACGGGTAATGGGCTAGTTAGCTAATGCGGTGGGGACATAGAAGTTGGGCCAGGAGAGATTTGGTGAAATGGGTCTGCTGTGGAGATTGAATGTAGTGATGGACTGGTTTAGAAGGCTGGTATGGTGAGTTGGTGTTTAGGGAATGGGCCGTAGGTGAAATTTATTGGGCCTGATGTGAATCAGGTATATTTGGATTTAAAGGTAAAGTGTGTTGTGGAGTTTGATTATTTTGTGATGATCAGATAAAGTGACTTGTAACAGTAGGAGGTGTTAGCTCAAGGAAAGAGTAAGATGGCGGGTTAGTGGGTGTCATAGAACCATATGGGAATTGGTCTTCATCAAAGGTAACATGTTGTGAAAGTATGATCTTATTCGTGGAAGTATGATCTATTAGTTAAAAGACAAGACACCGAATAACTCGATGTGATTAAGCAAGATGACCTAAGAAAATACACGGTGTAGCACCGAGGAGCACGTTCTCTGAGTCGAGTCTAAGTGTGGGTAGCAAAGGCACCCAAAGATGCGAAGGCGTGAATAATTTGTTTCTTTGTTGAATAACTTTTGGTACTGTATTTCGTTGTTGATGGTCGTTGAGGGGAGTAAATTAAGGAGATAAGATGCCATATAAAGTGCTTTGACCCAAAATTAAGAAGGTAGATGTGCCTAAAATAGTAAAGTTTGAATCACATTATTAATAGTTCTAATCATGCGTTCTGATATACCATTCCGTTGAGAGGTTTTAGGACATGAAAATCGAAATTGTAGACCACGAGTTTGATATAATTTATGAAGTTGTTTAATGTCGAATTCACCACCATGATCACTTTGAATAACTTTTATTTCACACTTGAATTGATTCTTACATACGAAAATGTACAAATTTTTGAAATGCGTCAGATTTGTGACGCAACGGATAAATCCACAAATAATGCGAAAAATGATCTAAAAACAACATATAATACTTAAAACCACCATGAATTAAAATAGGAGATGTCCATAAATCCGAATGAATAATATCAAAACAAGTTGAAAGAACTAAAAAACTAGTAAATGGAAGTTTCACATGTTTGCCAAGCATGACAAATATGTTAGACTACTTTTAAGACACCAAAAGTCAAAACTATGGGACACAAGATGACCGTAACCACGTTATCATCGGAGATGACCCGAGGACATTGGTCTTGCTACGTAGAAGGACAATATAGAAAACATGGCGGTAGGGATTGGAGATAGCATGGTAACTGGGTAAAGGTCTCCCAAACTATCACATTTGAGGAGGATATGAAGAGTTAAGAAGTCCTTTACAGAAAAACCAAATTCATTAGACTCAATTGTACAATTATTATCCCTAGTAAACTGACGCACGTAAATAAGATTTTTAATTATGTTTGGAGTTACAAGTACATTATGAAGGTGTAGGGATAGATGCAAAGTAGGAAGAAAGCTATGATTGGTATTTGTAACAGGTATTATATTACCATCACCAACACACACAAACAAAAATGAGTGTTTATTACAAATGGCACTTTAAATACTTGTATTATAATTAAGATGAGAAGAGGCACGTATGTCCATGTTCCATGTAGGATCTTGTAATGTCATCGGGCTAAACGCAATAGGGAAGAAACAGTTTCTTTGAACTGGGGAAGAGAGAGGAGCCGGACCCAGTACCCCTATTCGTATGTTCTGGCTCTTGTTGTTTGGATACGGGCCAATAGCACACGAATGTGGGCTATTGTGGGTCTGCAATGTCGGGGGTTTTGTCGAGGACACAATACAAATAAGCTACTGGTTGAGGGAGGCCCATAGGTTGCTTAGCTTGCTGTTGGAGTAACAAAATTAGCATACGAGAGTTAGGTTGTTGGCCCATTCTTAACATCCATTATTTTATGTAATTTGTTGATATGAACCCTGGGGAAAGAACATTATTGTTTTAATCATACTGCTTAAATTAACTATTACCAATCAAGGATCCGTAAGATCATCCCCTCAATGAATTCCTGTGATCAGGGATGAATTTACATTGGTCCCCGAAACGGCAAGTGCCCTTTGGGAAGTGTGCGCAAAACCCATTAGAAGTCGAGTTCGTGGTTCAGTTAGTGTTGCTTGTGTTCGAACCAGTATTAGTACGAGAAGATGGGTTAGTAGTCATGAGTATAGTGGGGGATGAAGAAGTAGTATCAATGGAAGTAGAGAGAATGTTGAAAAGTAGTTTTCGCCTCTCTGTTGTATCCCCACTTCCGAGTGTGTGGAGTCTCCTTCCAACCAAATGGTGTTGTGGGTTCAAGTCCTTGCTGACATTGTAGAGAGTCGATTCTGTTTTGTAATATAATGTCGTGATAATTCTTTAGTTGCTTTAAAAAGAGTACCTTTAGCGATGAACACATCGTGAGATTAGATGATGTTGTGAAAATATATTAAACTCTATCAAATTCGTTATATTTATTAACTTTGGTAAAATCTTTGATATTATTCCATAAAGCGATTACAATATATTGTTTACATAAGAATAATCTAGAAGCAATATGAATGGGTTAGGGCCTCATAATCTAATAACCAATGACCATGGGCTAAATTTACATCGACTAACACTCCCTCGCAGTTATAGCGGGAAACTTGTACGAAACTCCTCAAATAACGAAGAAGGATGACCTTTGGTGAAGATATCAGCATATTGATAACGAGCGGGAAACAATAAAGAATTACGAGCTGACCCTTAGAAACCATATTTCTAACAAAATGTATATAAATCTCAATATATGCTTAGTACGTTGATTATGCACAAGATTCAGAGTCAAATAAATAGCACTAACGTAGCCAAAAATAATGGTGCATGCAATTCCTGAAGTAGATTGCGAATCCAAGCCGTCTCAGCCACTGCATTAGGAACCCCTCTATATTCCGCTCCAACACTAGAACGAGAAAGAGTGTACTGACGTTTTAGTATGACCATGATAGTAGGTTTTTATAGCAAAGTAGACGCTCTTCTTATAGTAACAAGAAGCTGTGTGTACCATTCTCACCTCTTCGAACGTTCATATGTGTGGCGGGACAATCCGGCCAATCAGCATTCGAATAAGCAATAAGATTGGTACTAGCAGATGAAAATAACTGTAAACCAAAATCTAAACGTCCTCAAGTGATACATACCATAGAATACCGTTTGAAAGTTGACAAATAAGGAAAAGACAATTTTTTGAACATCTCATAAGAACAAATCTGGGTGTGGGTAAAAGTAAGGTATGAAGACGTCGACCTAAAACTCGTGTAAATTTGGCTATCATGAAACCAAAAAACCACCTCAGGACCAAGTTTAGACTCAGTGTCAACTAGAGTCCTACAAGTGTTGCAATTAAGCATATGAGCAGGCTCAAGAAACGTCCACGAAAAAAAATCACGCTTTTCTCCCTAGTCTATTTTTCTCTGAACAGAAGATTACCAAAAACATAATTAATAGCACCCAAATCTATCATCCTAAATTCTCGATGAAGAGAGAAATGAATATACGCTATTATAGTTAACACTGAATGAAGTGAGGCCATAAGTTACAATATTATTACATAAATCAATTAAATAAGCATTAGCAGCCCATCTCGATAACATAATAATGAGGAATCACATCGACCTAGGAGTAAATCCAATGCGTGTGGCATAACCTGCAAAACGGTGAAACCAAGCCTGAGGTGCCTACTTAAGGCCATATAAAGAAAGCTGCAAAAGGCAAACATGATCAGAATACTGAGAATCCCTACACTTTACAAGAAACCACAAAGACCTATACGCCGTATCCAGGAGATATCATATGCCGTATCCAAGATATAGTATACGAAGATCCTGGAAGATATCGAACGTGGTCCCTACTCCAAGAAACTCTCTATACGTCGTATTAACGAAGACCGATATACCGTATCGAAACAAATTTCAGACACTATAAATAGAAGGATCCCCTAAAGCGAGTTTTAGTGTGTTCTGATCCTATTTTTTGAATACAATAACCACAAAGGTATTTCGATTTTCAGTGAAGACAATAAGAGCAGAAGAGGTAAGCAAAGCTACTAATTTTCTATAGAACACTTGTAATTCCTTATTACTCTTATATCATATGCTTTTTGTTATTCATTCGTTTTAAACTCCGTGTTAGTTTACCTTGGTTGAGTTGATTTATTATTGTATGTATACATATGGTTAAGAGCTAATTTTTACCCTTTGGATATTAGCCATGATTATAAAAGATCAAATGTTTTGGTTTTGTTCTATATCGATTGCTTAAATTTATTGTTGATCATTGGTTTATGTTTATCAATTCATACTTGTTTACGTTGCCTTTTTGTATGCGACCTATATTCATTCTGGATCTAGTGATTACATACAAGGTTAGCTAAGATTGTCGGGATAGGCTCTCACTATAGCAATTTTATATATCTAAGAATAGTATAGGAATCACACTTAATGAACTATCTTTACCATTCGATCTCTTAAGCGAATAGTTATATCTAGCAGGTGACCTAGTATATAGTTCTTCTTCCTTTGGTTAAAGACTCGGACATATGGCACTACTAGAATTTAAAAAGAGCCATTTTTTTAAGCAAGTAAGTGGGTATGTCCTGATGGCTAGGGTTTAATAAGATCACCTTTATTAATCTCCTAAGATAGATTATAATCAAGTAATAGGATTGCTTTATGCGGGATGCGTTTATCTTGTAAAGAATTCTACGTTTCTAGTTTTAGGAAGGAGTCCCGCTTCTAAATATTGGCTTGATATGCTCGGACCTCGAGCGATAAGCACTCATTGCCACTAATTTAAGCAAACCTGCGTTTCAAATTGGACTAACTCATGGTTAATACAGTTTTTTCACAGATAATTGGCCTAGGCTCTCTATCTTATGATTTTTGCTTATTGCGTGTGTTATTGTGTTTAAAATTGATATTCTAAGTCACCAAACACAAACCTGTGGACAGTCTCTCACGACAGAAAACTTCCCCTTTATATCCGTTAGAAACTAGGTATTAACAACTAGGTTTAACTTTAAGATTAGAATTAACATAGTTTAAATTGACTTAATTTAGTTAACCAAAATATTGATATAATAAAAGATTAACGCTCTTGCTCTTAATGATCGACACCCTACTTACTAACGAAGCTACATCTGATCGGGTACTCTGCCCGTTAGAATGTTGTTTTAGGTATAGTCAGCTAAATATAAATGTAAAACTTGATAAATAAATAACAACCTACAGACGGAAACATCAGGCCCCCTCTGTAGAACCCATCCTCATAAGTGTTCAAGTTTATGGAAGACACGTAGGGAGGGTCCTACTGGAAGAGCAGCTTGTGGCATAATATACGAACACTGCTTCCTAAAGCTCAGAAAAGAGATTAGAGAAAGAATGAAAGACGTATACACAACACTGTCTGGGTTCTCTGGCGAACAAGTTACCCCGTTGGGAGAAATTAGTGTTTTGATAATGATAGGAGAAGCTTCGCATCATAGGAGTGAGCAAATCACTTTCCTGATAGTGCGCTCTGACTCCCCTAACAATATGTTTCTTGGAAGGACGACAATAGCAGGATTAAGGATGGTTCCCTCCACGATGCACTTCGCAGTACTATATCAGTTAGAAGCCGGATCTAGTGTCATTATGTCAGAATATCAAAATATAAGGAGATGCGAAGTTAGTAAAAAAGAATATCAAGATATAAGGAGATGAGAAGTTAGTAAAAAGACTGAGAGAAACACCCCCTGAGGCCCTACTCTAAGTCTCCGAGTATTTTAACCCAGAGGAAAAAATTATAATTAACCCGAAGTACCCGGAATAAACAGTACCCATCGAAAGACAACTCCCCACCAAAGCCAAGCAAGAGTTGATTAAGCTGCTCAAAGATAATGCCGACGTATTCGCCTGGCAATACTTGGACATGACAGGAATCCCTAGAACCTTAAAAATAAGAGGATCAAACTTTGACACTGAGAACAAGTTGAACGAAGTTAAGAAAATCATGCCGGTGCAACAAAAGAAAAGGAGGATGGCCCTGAAGAGGGTCGCAGCAGCATCAAAAGAAGTGGAAGAACTAAGGAAAGTAGGAATCTTAAGAGAAACAAGATACCAAACGTGGGTGGCCAACACTGTAATGGTAAAAAAGACAAACGAAGCCCGGAGGATGTGCGTTGACTTTACGGATATTAACAAAGCCTACCCAAAAGATTGTTACTCATTACTAGAAATAGACTGGAAGGTGGACTCGCTTTCGGACTTTAAACTAAAGTGTTTTTTAGACGCATACAAAGGTTATCACCAGATACAAATGGCAAAAGAAGACGAACACAAAACAACTTCCCAAGCCCCGCAGTGGGTATACTGCTACCAGAAGATGCCTTTCGGGCTAAAGAACGTAGATGCCACCTACTAAAGGTTAGTAGATAAAGTCTTCGAGAGCCAGATTAGGAGAAACATGGAAGCCTACGTAGACGACATGGTAATAAAGAGCATGGATGAAACAGACACGATGGCAGACATACGAGAGACCTTTAAACGGTTACGAAAGATAAATATGAAACTCAACCCAAAGAAATGCTCTTTTGGGATGGAAGAAGGCCAATTCCTAGGGCACGTAGTGTCAAAACAAGGTATTAAAGCCAATCCAATAAAAATCCAAGCCTTGATAAGCCTCAAAAGACCAAATACCAAAAAAGAGGTGCAGAGCCTCAACGGAAAACTCACAGCTCTCAACAGGTTCCTATCCAAGAGTGTAGAGAAATCCTTACCCTTCTTTAAAACATTAAAGGGTTGTCTCGATAAGAAGGACTTCACATGGACAAGAGAAGCAGACAAGGCCTTTGAAGAAATGAAAAGATACATAGAAAAGCTACCCACCCTCGTGGCACCTAAAGCAGGAGAAAATTTGATCGTTTACTTAGGAGCCTCAAAAGAATGTATAAATGCAGTATTGATGGCAGAAAGAGGGAAGGATCAGAGACCCATATACTTTGTAAGCAGAGTACTGCATGGGGCTGAACTCAATTACCCAATTATGGAAAAGCTAGTGTTAGCCTTATTTTATGCCGCAAGAAGACTAAAAAGATACTTTCAAGCACACAACATAACTGTCCCGACAAACAAACCAATAAGACTCCTGTTGTCAAAACCCGAAAAATCAGGAAGGGTATCTAGATGGGCCATAGAGCTGGGAGAATACGAAATCGAGTTCAAACCCAGAAACGCAGTTAAGGCCCAAAGAAGAAGACGAAGAAAGAAGCAAACTACAAGATGGAAGCTATATACAGACGAAGCATCAAGCGGTGATGGCTCCGGGGCCGGATTGATGGTAGTAAGTCAAGAAGGCACGTAATTCACATACGTTTTGAAGTTCGAGTTTACAGCAACCAACAATGAAGCTGAATATGAAGCCGTCATAGCCGGACTCTGCATTGCAAAAGAGGTGAAGATAGAAGAAATCACAATCTTCGTAGATTCACAGCTCGTAGCCAGCATACGTACGCTTCGTAGAAACATACTTCTGACTAAGCTTATTTGGCCGGCTTATATTTATAAACTTTTTTTTCAATATAATTTTTTAAGCTTATTTAGCATGCTTATGAGCTTATTGGCTTATTAAACTTTTGAAAAGCTTATAAGCTCAACTCTTGGGTTTATCAGCTTTTTAAAAGTTCAATAAGCCGGCCAAATACGGTTAAACAAACACCCCCTAAGCTCATAAGCCAGTGTTTGTCTCCACTTAATTGATGGGATTTGAGCTTATTAAACAAATAAGCTTAGACAAACATTGGCTTATCACATTTTCAATAAGCTCAAAAGCCCAAAATTTTGAAAGAATCTAGTCGTTACAAACTGCATATCGTAAACGCCACCATTCACTTTAACCCAAACCTTAAACACATTAGCTATATAAGTCACACTTCCCGGACGCGTTAAAGAGTTTCCGCAAAGCGACATACCATGTTATTCAAAAGCAATAACTAGTAAGTAGTATCCAATTAACTTAATGCTTCCACATTCCTAGAAAAGCCAAATTTTGGCAACCACGTCACTTTTGGTGAGGAGATAGCTTCCTATATTGAGGGTGAGACTGTGGTTCTCGCATCATGATAAAGAAAGTAGGTAAATTTGTGGTCAAACGAGTTGCTGGGCACAAATCTAGTACAAGCTAAAAAGGAAAAGAGATATCGTATGTCTACATATCAAATACGTGTTCTTAATAAACTAGTTTATACTCAAACTTAGCCTAGTAAGAAACAATGTATATAGGGGGTGTTTGTTATGTGCGCTTATGACTTATGAGCTTATGTGATTTAGGCTTATATTTCGAGGTTGTTTGGCCAAGCTTATATCACGGGCTTATGAGCTTATTAGCTTATATGTGTCAAATAAGCCCAAACTAAGTGTTTGGCTAAGCTATATGAGTTATATAAGAGGTTTTTGATAAGTCATAAAAGTGTAGCTTTTTTTAGTGGGGTTGAGCTTATATAACATGTTGCATCATAAATTACTAATTTTCTCTCAATTGTACTTAATCTAACATTAATATTTTTCAACTCATGTCTCTTATAGTCATTTACCAATATAACCTAAACCAAACATTTTAGGTTATCAAATTATTATATATAAGCTAATTCAAACACTCAACATGGGCTTATGAGCTTACGATATATAAGCCATAAGCCGCTTATATAACATAAGCATAAACCCAACTCATAAGTTTAGCCAAACACCCCCTTCGTAAGCCCTTATTTTCTCTAGCTTATATTGAAACTTATGGGCTTATATAAGTTTATCATATTGTAATAAACTTATATATGCTTGTAAGTCTTAAGAAAATTAGGGCTTATGAAATATAATGCGGAATCAAAAAAGCTGATAAGCCCACATATAAGCCGAAATAAACACCCTCTTATGGGCTTATATAAGTTTATCATATCTTAATAAACTTATATAAGATTGTAAGTCTCAAAATAAGCCAGAAAATTAGGTCTTATGAAATATAAGGCGAAATCAAATAAGCTCATAAGCCCACATATAAACCGAAACAAACACCCCCAATGTATATAAACTTGAACAAAATAATAAGAGAGTAAAATGTAAAGATTGTAGAAACTAACTAAGCAATTTGTCAAGGACTTTATTCTCAAACTTAGCCTCATCAATAAGCTCATCAACTTCACCAATTTGCTTTTTGATATTTTCGACATCTTTTTCAGCTTCGCAAATCGTGAGACGCTAGCGCGTGAGACTCTCCAGGGATTTACGATAACCCTCATCTTGAGGTACACGTGTAATTATGTTTAGGGTTTTAATGTACATGCCAATGAGTACCTCCCTAGAGTTGGGGACCACTTTCGGGCCCACTTTTTGACCCACAATGACTGTTGTTTCCTTAGCCGACATTATTTTTAAGGATGATGATGGCCTTGCAAACCTCCAGAGAAACATATTTTTGTGTTTTTTTTATCAGTTGTTTGTTGTTGAAGATGTTGTGTGAAGTGTGATTGTAATTTGTTAGTTTGTTAAGTGGGTTTAATAAATGATCTTTAGTAAGGCCCCCAACTCCAATGGACCATCTAGGTACTTAGCAGGATGGTAAACGAATCGAACGAACACAGACGGAGTTTTGTTCATGTTTGTTCGTTTAAGTTTTACCGGACATATAAATTAGCACGAACGCTTAAACGAACGAATTTTTTTATTCATGTTCGTTTATGTTCGTTCATTTAGACATAAAACGAATATAAATGAACATGAGAAAACGAACATAAACTTTATTAAAGTATACATAATATGATAATATTATGTTTATAAGTCTTGTTTTGTTTAAGTAAACGAGTTTTAATAGTATACAATTAAAAGACACGGGTGTCGACAACATCATTAAAAAGTTAAATCATTAATCGGAACATTAACGACACGCATAAATTAGACGTTACGATCATATAACATGATATGGCGTGACTTTTGTTCATGTTCGTTCATTTAACTAAATGAATGTAAAAGATAGTCCATGTTCGTTCATTTAATAAATAAACGAACATAAATGAACTTTAAACCAACTGTTCATGAAATGTTCACTGAACGTTTAGTTCATTTACAGCGCCCCAATCCCTACGAAAAAGCCTAAAAAAAATATAACGTAAATACCCGAATTTTATATATTCGATTTTCGGTTTAAATATAGTTTTTGCAAAATGTAAACCGAATCGAATAAAAAAAACAAATTCATATAAATATAGTTTTTCTTATATATTTATGTACAATAAAAAGACACTTCATATATTTTCCTAGTCTAAAATTTAAAAAAAGTTGAATTTTTTTTCTTCTAAAAATGTATATAATTTAAAATTTAAAAATAAATTTTTTTATTCGGGTTTTTCTTCTTCGCTACCCCAATTACCTAAACTATTATGGGCACCAACTAAATTTTCTTTTACTAACAGTAAAGCTTGCCTCTCTTTCTCGATACAAGACCTAGTAATCCCCGACGTTACATTATCAGCATTTACAAATGAACCAATGCATAGCTGAAACAACACTATAACGAGCATAGTATAGGAAACTACGAAATTAATTGAATAAATCGAGTATATAACTGTATATAAGGTGAATGGCTTTACGACCCAATGATAACAGTATATAAGGGTTTTTGGCATTAAATAGTCGCGTACTTTCTCAAATGTGCCCATATGGTACGTGTACTAAAAAAATTGCCCATATGGTACCTCAACTTTCACTTTCATGCCCATATGGTCACTTTTTTACCGACTACCGGTTAAACCGGCTAAATTTGTTCCAAAAGCTGACGTGGCATTTTATTAATAAAATATAAAGTATTTGTTTGTATTAAACACACATTAAATAGTTATCTACTTTCTCAAATGTACTCATATGGTACGTGTACTAAAAATGCTACGTTTTTTTTACATTTTCGTCCGATTTCTTACGTTTTCGTCTGGTTTTATACTTTACGTTTTCGTTCATTTTTTTACGTTTTCGCCCGTTTTTTACGTTTTCGTCAGATTTCCTACGTTTTCGTCCGTTTTTTTACGTTTTCGTCCAATTTCTTACGTTTTCGTCCGTTTTTTACGTTTTCGTCCATTTTTTACGTTTTCGTTCGTTTTCGTGTTCTCGTCTGTTTTCTTACGTTTCCGTCTGGTTTTATACTTTACGTTTTCGTTCGTTTTTTATGTTTTCGTCCGTTTTTTACGTTTTCGTCAAATTTCTTACGTTTTGGGTCATTTTTTACGTTTTCGTCTATTTTTTACGTTTTAGACCGTTTTTTTTTTACATTTTCGTGTTCTCGTCTGTTTTCTTACATTTTCGTCCGTTTTCGTCTTTTTTACGTTTTTGTCTGTTTTTTAAATTGAATAAAGACATATAAAACGTAAGAAAACGAAGAAAGAGGTCAATATACAAAAGAAAATGTCCAAAATGGAAGAAAACAGACGGAACCATAGAAAAACATTAGGAAACGATCAAAAACGTAAGAAATCGGACGAAGACGTAAAAAAAATAGACGAAAATATAAAAAACAAACGAAAACGTAAAAAAACGGAAGAAAACGTAAGAAATCAGAGAAATAGTAAAAATGAACGAAAACGTAAAAAACGGATGAAGAACGTAAGAAATCAGACAAAAACGTAAAAAAAACAGACGACAATGTAAGAAATTCGACGAAACGTAAGAAATCGGACAAAAAGGGAAAAAACGTAAGAAATCAGACGAAGACGTAAAAAACAGACAAAAACGTAAAAAAACAGACGAAAACGTAAAAAATAGACGCAAACGTAAGAAATCGGACAAACCCTAAAAAACAAACGAAAACGTAAAAAACAAACGAAAACGTAAAAAAGAGACGGAAACGTAAGAAATCGGACGAAAACGTAAAAAAAGGACGAAAACGTTAGAAATCGGACGCAAACGTAAAAAACGCAAGAAAACGTAAGAAATCGGACGAATACGTAAGAAATCGGACAAAAACGTAGAATACGTACACTTTTGATGACTTGGCAAACCACATCATCAGTTTGCAGGTCAAGCAGGTGGAAAAAAAAGTTTGTGACCATTTTAGCACGAAATTGAAAGTTGAGGTACCATTTGGGCAATTTTTTTAGTACACGTACCATATGAGCACATTTGAAAAAGTACGCGACTATTTAATGCCAAAAACCCTTTTAAATTTTAATTTTAATTTTTAAGCTTTTAAATTTAGTTTTAAAAATAGGATTTTATTATAAAAAGTAGTTTAAAATAGTTTTCTGAGTTTTTATAGTAATTTAGACTTTTCTGGATGTAAAACTAGAAGTAATTAATCTAATACTAAAAACTATTTTTTTTATTTTTAAAAGTTATTTTTGTATTTTTTATTGATTTTCGAAATTTTAAACCTAAGAAAAATGATTAAAAATAAAGTAATAACAAGAAAAATCTCAAAATTTCAGGAAAACTCCTAAAAACTACAAAGATCAAGGGAAAAATAAGAAAAATCTATCAGCTAAACTAATAAGCTCAGAATATCTTGATATAAGCTACGAATTGAAATGGGCTGTTAAGCCCAAAAGAAGCTTATTAATTAAATGAAAGAAGAAGGTGACGGATGAGCTATTGAAACAAATTGGTTAAGGTATTGGGTTTGTGTGCAGGAGGTGCTAGGTTCGAGTCCTAGCAACTTTTTTTATTTATTTTTTAATTTTTGAAAACTTGAAAAAACAAAAATGAAGATAAGCTAATTACAAAAAAAACTTTTGTGAAGATTACTTTTTAGAAAACTGAAAAATAAGTTGGAAAAGCTACACAAAAACAGACAGTAGCTACTTGACTATGTTTTTGGTTTTCTTAAACTAAACAAACTCAAAGACTATAATAAGCTGAAAAAGAAAGAAATAAGCAACAAGGACTAAAGCTATAAGCTGAAAGCTCAATAGAAACCTAAATGACAACAGTAGCCAAACAGACCCTTTGTCTTACTTTGAGCTAAAAATTAAACAACAGTTAAGCACCTCAAGTAATGAAACTTATATATTCTTACAGCTGAACTCGAAAGCTATCTAAAATTGCTTTTTGAAAGAGATTTTGACTACAAGAGCTTACAGAAAAAGCACTATGAAAACAGACAATTAAC
>BQNB010117354.1:0-10425 GCA_026074375.1 Tanacetum coccineum
TACTGATCTATGATGTACCATCCCCAGACCCATATTCCGTTGCGATCCATTTTGGGAGTGTTACAGATTGGTATCAAGAGCCAAGGTTATAGAGAACCAGGTCAAATGTTTTTGTTGGACTATAATTGTTTTCGAACATTGCATTCATACAAAAGAGATTTTCACGGGACATTCATACATACACTAGTTGTTGCATTAGTTGATTAGACTAGATGCATTCATGATTGATATATATGTTATGATATAAATATATATTACTATAAGAGTCTTATATTAAATACTAATATAAGCTATTTTGGATTTTCAGATACAGTCATGTCGGATTCTGAGGATTCCACGGTTACATACATGGAGGTATCTAGTCCGTTTGAGGGCTTATCAGACATTGGATCCCCAGGAGTTATTAGACCCGAGTACAAGGGACTGCCCTGGATGCTGGATGACCTATATGTGTAGGTCGTTTTACAGGCCCTACCATCACCAGACTACGTTCCTGGCCCCGAGGAGCCAAAACAGGCACCACCTCTACCAGACTTTGTTCCAGAGCCAGTTTATCCGGAGTTCATGCCATCAGAGGATGAGGTACTCCTAGCTGAGGAGCAGCCACTGCCTGCTGCTGCCTCACCCACTGCTGATTCACCAGGCTATGTTCCTGAGTCTGATCCCGAGGAGGATCTGGAGGAGGATGATGAGGAGGACCCTAAGGAGGATCCTGCCGATTATCCTGCCAACGGAGGAGATGATGGCGATGATGAGGATGAGTCATCTGATGATGACGAGGATGATGATGTTGATATTAAGAGGGATGAGGAGGAGGAGGAGCACCCATCTCCTACTGACTCTACAGCTGTTGCTTTACCAGCTGTTGATCATGCCCCATCTGCTGAGGAGACTGAGCCGTTTGAGATCGACGAGTCTGCGGCCACACCACCACCACATCCTGCATACTGGGTTACTGCTAGGATATCGATCCGAAATGAGCCACCTACACCATTTTGGTTTGATACGGAGGTTGCCAGACTCCTTGCTATACCTACTCCACCACCATCACCACTTTCCTCATGGTCATCACCACTACCTCAGATTCCCTCAACACCACTACGAGTATCACCACCACTTGCTAGTCCTACTTATCCATTAGGATATCGAGCTGCTATGATCTGGCTTAGAGCCGAGGCCCCATCTACATCATATTCACCACCGCCACATATCATACTCTCCCACATCAGTGCAGATACACCACCATCAGGTACCCCACCATCAGGGACACCACCACTCTTACCTATACTGCTATCTACTTCATCACCACCTTTGCATCTACTCTTTACTAACTGTAGATCAGACAGACCCGAGGTTACTTTACCGCCTCGAAAGAGGTTAGGTATCGCTCTTGGTTCGAGATATAAGGTAGGAGAGAGATCGTCTTCCCTCACTGCTAGACCTCCTGGAGGTTTTAGGGCAGACTATGGTTTTGTTGCCACTATGGACAGGGAGATTATGCGGGATCTAGAGAGAGATGTCAGTTATGGGATCACCGACACTTGGGATGAGATACTGGTAGACATGCCAGGGGCACCAACAACTGATGAGACAAAGTTAGGTCGAAGGATGACCAACTTTGTCACTACTGTCAGACAGGTTACAAATGAGATTTACGTGAGACTAGATGATGAGCAGACTGAGCGATAGCTGATGGATGGTCGGCTCAACATGCTGTATAGGGATAGGCGTCACATTCTCGTATAGGTTTACTTATGGAGAGAGAGGCTAGGAAGTCTCGAGAGGCTTGGGGATGATCCATGGACGCTAGTGATCTTGCACATTTAGAGGTTATGTCACTGCGTACTACTGTATTGGGTCAGCAGGCAGTGATTACAGAGTTGCAAGCAGCGGACCGCAGGAGATAGGCGGCGATTACAGAGTTACTGGCAGTGGACCGCAGGAGACAGGATTAGTTCACTGAGGCACTAAAGCTACTGAAGAGACTACAGACCCAGATGACAGAGTTTCAGGGACAACAGGGATCCGCTAAAGGTCTGACACAGCCTGATGCACCAGAGGAGGCTGGTAAAAGTTCATAGATCTTGTTATGGCTAGCTATTTTGTACAACATACTAAGTATTACGGGTAACTCCCGGCTAGTATGGCTTTAGGTTGTATATATTCTTTTATCTTGTAACCTAATCATAGTGATCATTTTGTATTTGAACCATTCATGTATGTTTTCTAATTTATATATGGAATGGTTGTATTATGCCACGTTTGTAATCGAATTTATTATGAATGAATGTCGATTTAGCTTATCAACTGTTAATATTCAATTCAGTTGTATAGTTCACTGCGTGTTGTGATCTCATTTTACTTATTATGTATATGTCATGTCATGGTTATGATTTTATGAAATCTAACGGGTATTATATTTTCTTGTAATTTGAAGAAAATGGCACCAAAGAAAAGGACCCCGAGGTTAAACCCAGAAACAACAACCATAAACCCCGCCACCACATCTGTCATAATGCCCAGCTAAAGGCAATGATTGACTAAGGCGTTACTACTGCACTGGCAGCACGTGATGCAAACACGAATGGCGTTGACAGCCATAATTCAAGAACAGGTGTTAGGAGAAACGAGCAAGCCACTCGTGAGTGCACTTACCCAGACTTCATGAAGTGCCAACCTCTAAACTTCAAAGGCACATAAGGAGTTGTCGAATTGACTTAATAGGTTAAGAAAATGGAAACTATGTTTCACTTAAGCAACTGTTTTGTGGAAAACCAAATCAAGTCCTCCACTTGTACTCTTCTGGGAAATGCTCTAACGTGGTAGAACTTCTACGTTAGGACTGTTGGTAATGACATTGCTTATGCAATGACTTAGACAGAACTGAAAAAGAAGATGACTGACAAGTACTGCTTGAGGACCGAGATTAAGAAGCTCGAAGTCGAGCTGTGAGATTTGAAAGTGAAAGGTACCGATGTGATAGGGTATAACCAACATTTCTAGGAACTAGCATTGGCGTGTGTTAGAATGTTTCTTGAAGAATCTGACAAGATTGAGAGATATGTTGGTGGCTTACCCGATATGATCTACAAAAGTGTAGTAGCATCCAAGCCTAAGACAATGCAAGAAGCAACTAAAATAGCAACCGAACTGATGGATAAGAGAATTCGCACTTTTGCTGAGCATCAAAGAGAGAACAAGAGAAAGCAAGATAATAACCAACAACAACAACCACAAAATAAGAGGCTGAACACCGGCAGGGCTTATGCTGCAGGGACTGGTGAGAAGAAGCTATACGGGGGATCTAAACCCAATGCCCTAAGTGAAATTATCACCATGATGGTCCGTGTGCTCCCAAATGCCACAAGTGTAATCTAGTTGGCCATCTGGCCCGTGATTGCAGGAGTCCTGCTAATGCCAACACTGCTAATAACCAAAGGGGCACTGGGACAGGTCAGAAGCCTATTTGCTATGAATGTGGTACCCAAGGACATTTTAAGAGGGAATGTCCAAAACTGAAGAACAACAACAATCGAGGCAACCCAGCTGGAAATGTCAATGCTCTAGCGAAAGTGTATGCGGTAGGCCATGCAGGGATAAACCCAGACTCCAACATCATGACGAATACGTTCCTTCTAAACAACCGCTATGTTTCTTTCTTATTCGATACTGGTGCCGATAGGAGTTTTGTGTATACTGCATTTAGCTCCCAAATTGATATTACACCAACTACATTAGATCACTATTATGACGTTGAACTAGCTGACGAGAGAATAATTGGGTTAAACATTATCCTTAGGGGTTATACATTAAACATCCTGAACCACCCATTCAACATAGACTTAATGCCCATAGAACTTGGTAGTTTTGACGCTATAATTGGTATGGATTGGTTGGTGAAGTACCAAGCGATCATTGTGTGTGCCGAGAAGATCATTCGTATCCCTTGGGGGAATGAAACTCTAATCGTTCACGGTGACAAAAGTAATCGGGGAAACAAGGCTCGTCTACACCTTATCTCGTATACTAAAACACATGAATACATGCTAAAAGGATGTCCAATATTTTTGGCAAACGTTACTACAAAAGAGACGGAAGACAAGTCAGAGAAGAGGCGACTTAAGGACGTACCAATAGTTTGAGATTTTCCTGATGTATTCCCTGAGGACTTGCCAGGTCTTCCTCTGACTCGACAAGTGGAATTTCAAATCGATCTGATACTTGGTGCTGCACCTGTAGCACGGGCACCTTATCGATTGGCGCCTTCTGAAATGAAAGAGTTATCGGAGCAACTAAAACAACTATTTAAAAAGGGCTTTATAAGACCCAGTTCCTCACCTTGGGGAGCTCTAATTTTGTTTGTCAAAAAGAATGATGGATCATTTCGAATGTGCATCGACTATCAGAAACTGAACAAGCTGATAGTGAAGAATCGTTATCCACTCCCAAGGATCAATGATTTGTTTGATCAACTACAAGGATCCAATGTTTATTCTAAGATAAACGTGCGATCAGGTTATCACCAGCTTCGAGTACGGAAAGAGGATATTCCAAAAATGGCATTCCAAACTCGGTATGGTCATTACGAGTTTCAAGTTATGCCATTTGGCTTGACGAACGCACCAGCGGTATTTTTGGACCTCATGAACCGCGTGTGCAAGCCATTTTTGGATAAATTTATAATTATCTTTATTGACGATATCCTTATTTACTCTAAGAACAAGAAGGAACATGAAGAACATCTTAAGGCAGTTAAGGAATTGCTTAAGAAAGAGAAGTTGTATGCTAAGTTCTCTAAATGTGAATTTTAGATTCCTAAGGTACAATTTCTCGGACACGTGATTGATAGTCAAGGCATTCACGTGGACCCTGCTAAAATCAAATCCATAAAGTACTGGGAATCCCCTAAGATGCCAACGGAGATTCACCAATTCTTAGGTCTTGCTAGGTATTACCGAAGATTCATCGAAGGATTTTCAAAGATTGCCAAGTCAATGACCAAGCTTACTCAGAAAGGAGTTAAGTTTGATTGGGGAGACAAGCAGGAAGCCGCCTTCCAGTTATTAAAGCAGAAGTTGTGCAGTGCGCCAATTCTGGCTTTACCTGAGGGAAGCGAAGATTTCGTAGTCTATTGCGATGCGTCGCATAAGGGATTGGGTGCTGTATTAATGCAAAGAGAGAAAGTAATTTCTTATGCATCATGCCAATTAAAAATTCATGAGAAGAACTATACAACTCATGATTTGGAACTTGGATCAGTAGTGTTTTCTCTGAAACATTAGAGACACTATTTGTACAGAACCAAGTGTACAGTGTTCACAGATCACAAGAGTCTATAACACATTCTTAATCAAAAGAAGCTGAATATAAGGCAGCGTCGTCGGCTAGAAGTGCTCAGTGATTATGACTGTGAGATCCGTTACCACCTGAGGAAAGCGAATGCTGTTGCTGATGCTTTGAGCAGGAAGAAGCGGAGTAAACCATTAAGAGTTCAAGCCTTAGTGATGACTATTGGCTTGGATCTTCCTAAATAAATCCTGAATGCTCAGACTGAAGCACGAAAATCAAAGAACATGAACAACAAAGATGTTGGAGGTATGTTACTTGAAAATTCTAAGGATCTGGAGAAACTTAGAATGAAAAAGTTGGAACCCCGTGTGGATGGAACTCTATGCTTCAATGGAAGGAGTTGGTTGCCATGTTATGGTGATTTAAGGATCATGATCATGCACGAGTCCCACAAGTCAAAATACTCTATTCATCCGGGTTCTGACAAAATGTATCAGGACATAAAGAAGCTATATTAGTGGCCCAATATGAAGGCTAACATCGCCACCTATGTTAGCAAATGTCTGACATGTGCTAAAGTTAAGGCCAAACACCAAAGGCCATCAGGATTGTTGGTACAACCCGATATACCTCAATGGAAGTGGGACAAGTCATCACAAGGCTACGACACTATTTGGGTGATTATTGACTGACTTACTAAGTCTGCAATCTTTGTACCCATGAGGGAAACTGATCCCATCGAGAAACTAGAGAGAATGTACCTAAAGGAAGTGGTCAAGAGGCATGGAATTCCTGTCTTAAATATTTGTGATCGCGACTTGAGGTTCACATCGAATTTTTGGAGGTCACTTCAAAATGCTTTGGGTACTAACTTGGATATGAGTACTACGTACCATCCACAAACTGATGGGCAAAGCGAGAGAACTATTCAAACTCTCGAGGATATGCTGTGTGCTTGTGCGATCGGCTTCAGAAAGGGTTGGGTTAACCATTTACCGTTGGTTGAGTTCTCATATAACAACAGCTATCACGCTAGCATCAAGGCGGCACCATTTGAAGCACTTTACGGTTAAAAGTGTTGTTAACTTGTGTGCTGGGCTGACGTTGGACAAGTGCAACTCACTGGTCCGGAAATAGTTCAAGAAACAACAAAGAAGATCATCCAGATCAAGCAAAGGATGCAAGTCGCCCGTGATAGGCAAAAGAGTTAGGCTGATCTAGGGCGTAAGCCGATGGACTTCCAAGTTGGGGATAGAGTTATACTTAAAGTTTTGCCTTGGAAAGGGGTTGTACGTTTTGGAAAACGAGGGAAGTTGAACCCTAGGTACGTTAGACCATTCAAGGGGTTGGAAAAGGTTGGATCTATTGCATACAAGCTTAAGCTTCCTGAAGAGCTGAGCAGGGTTCACAATACGTTTCATGTATCCAACCTAAAAAAGTGCTATGCCGACGAACCATTACCCGTTCCGTTAGATGGACTTCATTTTGATGACAAGCTTCAATTCGTCGAGGAACCGGTTAAAATCATGGAACATGAAGTCAAACAGTTGAGGCGAAGCCGTGTTCCAACTGTCAAGGTTCGATGGAACTCCAGGAGAGGTCCTGAGTTTACATGGGAATGCGAAGATTAATTCCAGAAGAAATATCCACACCTCTTCACAATGACCGCACCGTCTTGAAGTGCCGCGTCTTAAGCCTTGAGGATAAGGCTCAGTTAACAGGGGGAGACTATAACACCCCGTGTTTTAGGGTCATTATATGTCGTCAATAAATTCACTATTTATTTTTAGTGTTATACGCGTTTGCTTTTAAATCGTAATCGTTAAGTTAAATCGCGTAAGCTAAAATTTTTCGTTCAATGTAAACGGGCATCAAAAAATTAAATGTTTACATCAAGCAAGTGTTAAGTAATTATTTTGAGTATAATTATTAACTTTGTTCATTTAATTTTTATTGGTTACGTAAAGTGATTACGTTTCGCGATAAAATACGTTTAGGTATTCCTAAAACTACCAAAACTTTTCTACGTTTCAACAAATACCCACAATTGTACCCAATACCCAAAATTTACAAAATATCATCATATAT
This sequence comes from Tanacetum coccineum, assembly GCA_026074375.1. NCBI lineage: Eukaryota > Viridiplantae > Streptophyta > Magnoliopsida > Asterales > Asteraceae > Tanacetum > Tanacetum coccineum. The sequence goes on from BQNB010117354.1 coordinate 7,378, forward strand.
ATCAATATGTGGCCGGATTTGGTGAGAAAGATCAAAGAAAATATCATAAAATCTTCCAACTTGATATGTACATCACCAACTCTTTCATTTCATGTCTATGACTAGTGTTTTTGCTTATTTTCTTCCTTGAATTCCTCATCTTGTCCACGCATAGTATTTTATGTATCTAGCCTCATTTACAACTAAGTTCAAGTCCTATATAAGGCTTCTAACTAGTGTAAGTAACACATATACTTCACTTTTTCAAGAAAAACTTCACATATCCTCTCCCTTTTGCTCTCTACCCCACGTCCAACCCCAAAACCACCCAAATAATTCACACAAGTTTATTTACCACATATACAAGCATTCCTACAACATATTTAAGGTATCCCAAAGTGATTAGAAGGTTTGGTTTGGAGTTTATAAGGGTTAAGCAAACAAGGACCAAGATTAGGGTTTCTTTGGATTTAGGGTTTTCTAAGTCTTGTAAGCTAGGGTTTGGTTTCTAAACAAGGGTTTAGATTACTTTTTTCATCACCACACTTCATATTAAGGTTACCTAAAACTCTTAATCTCTTTATTTTCATGATTTTATGCATATATAATGTTTGTATAGTTAATCACCATTTAGGAAACTTATCTACATGAAATATGGATTTTTACACTTGTTTATGATTTGGTAAACTTTTATATATGTTGTATGAATGTTCATATCATGTTATAATGGAAGTATAAGCAATGTACAAGTGTTTATTATGTATAAAAATTATATGTAAACAAGTTAACTAAAAAGTATACTTATGAAAGTTCATGGATAAATAAGTGTGTACACATTTGGATCTTATGATATTTGGACAATATATGGACTAATCATGGACAAGATACCCTAAGGATATAAGACATGTGATTATGAGTGTTGTAATGGACTTGTAACAATGTGATTAAACTTAAAAGTTAGAAAAACTCATTTTAAACACATTTTAAGAAACATTTCAAAACCTTCTGTTTGAAATTCGAATTTAACATATAAGTTTTATGATTTTATAAAATACTACATGTCACAAGGATCGTGGGCATGTAGAGAACTCGAAAAACCGATTTATACTGAAGGAGATACGCTAATTTTAAGTTATACGTTAATTAAACGCGTTATAAAAGAAATTTTACAAAAACAAGTTATAAAATACTTCTGATATATAAGGTTTGTTATTTTTCCCAGATAGTAAATAATTTTAGGATTCTAAAACAATAAGAATCGTAATTTTTTGATCAATAACGAAGGAGTTATGAATTACGCGAGTTTACGACAATAAATACTTTTACAAAATTATTTTTATAAAAGTTACTGTTCATATCAGACATGAATATTTTGAAAACATCATTAATATGATATAACTTTTAATAACGAAGACGTACTCGAAAGAATCACAAAAAACGGAGTTATAACAAATAAAATACGATATTTACGGGTTTTACGATAACCAAATCTATAAAAATAAAATTTTAAACTGTCATGAACAGTAAAAACCTCTGTTCATCAGAGGACTAAAAATATAAAAATGTAATATTTTGATAACTCATCTTGATACCAAAGCGTGGACGTAAGAAACGGGCTTAAAACGATAAAGTTACGTCGTTTTTACTAATGAAATATTTATAAACGTTATAACTTTATAAATACGATTTCACAAACCCAATTAGATGGTAATGTAGTTATATAGAATTATATATGATAGTAGTTATTCAAAATGCTTAGTACTTATACGACCTATAATTAATTAGGTTGCATTCCGTCATTTCCGTGACGCATTTTCTATTGTATTTGGATTATCATTAACTCAAGGTGAGTTCATAGCCCCACATTTTATGTTTTAATGATTTACAAGTTTTAGGGTGAGAAACATATGCATGTTTTACAATTGGACGCAAGTGGACATTCTACATTTACGATTACGTGTTTGCCTAAGTAGCGATAACCAATCTGACCACATTATAATGAACTGTCAATTACTGTTGTGAGCGCGAATGTTATAAATAGATCTATTTGGGACTGACATCCCCGTTCGGGTGAGTCATGCTCAATGTGCCAGTTTGCCGGACAACGAAACGGTATACCATGTCAGACATAGGATGTTGCGGGTTAGAACATCATCACGGGCAATGTTGACAATTTATATTGCATTTCATACATGTCGAGCTTCAGTGTCACGAGCTTAGGAAAACGTAATTACATTTTATGATGTTTGCATCTGTTGCATTATCATGGGGGAAATCTTGCGGTCCTACATTATACATTTTCTAAACCAATGAATTCACTCAACAATATGTTGACGTTTTAAGCAATGTTTTTCAAGGGATCAATAAGGCACGAGGTGCAAGGGATACATTGGTGGTTTTGATTTGGATGTCATGCATTATAGATTTTGTCGCATTACATTTTGTATATCTGTTATGGGCTAGAAATCTTTGTATTTTGAACAAGTGAACAAGTGAAGCTTTGGCCTTTTGTAACAAACAATTTGTTAAATCCAATGTATCAGTTTTAAACGGATTTTAATGGCCGTTCTTATATATATCTTGTGTTATTGATCTATGAAGTACCACCCCCAACCCATATTCTGTTGCGACCCAATTTGGCTATCAAAATTCATTTTATCTTAAGAAAGCTCAGCAAATTAGGCCAACTCTATATGATGGAAATGTTATCAGGAAACAACATGCTGTGGTTTTTGTGATTGATGATGAGGAAACATTGATTTTGGAAGAAGAGAGTCGATAAAAAATATCTGAAAAAGCAAAGGATCTAGACGCTATCAAACTGAATATTACTAATAAACCAATCGATAATGTAAAATTGAATCAACTATATGAAAATTTTGAAAAACATTTTGTTCCTCAAATTGAAATGCCTGCAGAACAAGCTTATTGGTTACCTATTTCAAACCCTAAATCTGAGACACCTGTTAAAATTGAAGTTCCTGCTAAACTTCTAAAAGTAAGTTTGGTTAATACAAGTCTTTTAAATCTTAAACACCATCTTGCCAGTTTTGACAAGGTGGTAAAAGT
>BQNB010117355.1:0-18155 GCA_026074375.1 Tanacetum coccineum
CGTTCCTGCACAATACAATTAGCAAAACAAGCATATATTTGGAATTTTAAGTCCGTTTTTGGTTATTTTAGCTCGTTTTTAAGGGTAAAAGGTATGTGTAATTAAGCACATACCAGTACTCGAGACACAGTTTCAAATGTTCATCAACTTACAGATCTATTTGAATGATGAATATATTGTAATGACACGCAACTACTTTCTACAATACACTCAACTTGATATTCCATAATTCCGTAAGACGCTGGTCCAATTCATGGAATATGTCAAAAAGTCGATTGATGAAAGAGCACTGCATAAAATGGAGTATGACAGCAGGGTGAATGAAAGACAAACCCAGACGACAGAGGAAAAGATTGATACGAGTAATGCACTGGATGCATTAGATACTAGTTCAGTTATCATTGAAAGCAATGGGACAGAATCACAAAAGCAGGATACACGCAACAGAACAAGAAATAATACGGACATCAGACCCATATATGATGAAGAGCCAATGGCTGAGGTACAAATGACTGTTAATGATAATGTATCTGTCGGTAACCCTTTGATCACTTCACTTCATTAACCTTAACAAGAAAATAAGGAAGAAACTAGGAAGAATGATCAATGTTATGACACACGTCCTTTGCCTGCTAAATTAACTGATAACACGAAAACTGAACTCTCATTCAATTACTCTGAGTTTGAAATTGTATGTCTCAAAAAGAATGGTTGCCCTGTTTCAAAAGGATTTGCAAAACTCGAAAACAAATGTATTAATCTTGAACTACAAATGGAATTACTATGTTTTTAAATTCTGGGCAACATAGTCAATTTTTAAATGCGAAAAGTGTGAAGCCGAAGTTAAAAATGACATCGTGTAATGAAACAATAAAACATCGGATTGGAAATAGTGTGGCTAAATTACTTGCAGAGACCATGAGCAGTACATAAGGGAAAAAGAGCACTTGAAAAACAGACTTACAAGATCTATTTGATTCTATCTAAAGGATATCGGAGTTCAGACCAAAGACCAGAATGACTCTTTAATGGAACAATGAAACAAAAAGTCTTAATGAAAATGTTGATGTACTAGCTCAAATTCTGAAAAAGGGTTTGCAATTGCAGCATTAAATATGAGTTAAGGAAAAACTAACCGGAAATAGGGTGAATACTAAGTTTGCAAAAATCAATCTGGGGAAACCCGTTTTACAACCACATAGAAAACAGTTCGTTGTTAGACAACAGACATGCGTTTAAATCTGAACGACACAAATATTTCATAAGAACGGTTTGCCTCCCATTGATGTGAGTAACGATTTGTCAAAAACCAGTCACTACACATTATCTGCCTAAGAGAAGAGAATCTACCCCTGCAAAACCTCATTACATGATTGCAACTAGCTCATCTAGGTATAGCTCAAACGACATTGTTCATAATCACTACCTAGAGGTGGCTAAGAAAAAAACACAAGAACACTCTAGGATCCCTAGAATTTTTTCTAACACCAAACATTTTGTTTGCTCGACCTATCAGAAATGTGTCTTTAATGCCAATCATGATGCTTGTGTAATAAAATTCCTGAAAGAAGTCAACTCGCGTGCTAAGGTTCCATCCAATAAGACAACGAACAAAAACAAACTCGTAGAGCAAATAAGGGTTGCAACAAAACCAAATAGATCGATCCCAACAGGAAATGGGTTTTCAATAAAAAGGACTTCCACTGTGCATAAGAAAACAACAAGTCCTAGATCTTGTCTTAGGTGGCAACCAACGGGTAGAATTATCAAGACTGTTTGTCTTAGATGGGTTCCACATGGAATAGAACATTCGCCTCTAGCACAACAAGGTTGAACAGTGACCCCCAAATGGTTCAAATGCAGATATCACTAACCAATGTGAAAGCGAACAAGCTCTTGATGTCAGTCCAGGTACTCTATTAAGTACAAGTACATCGTTCAATCCTATAAAGGAAGGACTCAGAGTTTGGTTGCGAAAGACAGATATCTCAAAAAAACAGGGCTTCTATGGAAATTTTAATATGATGATCATCAAAATGGTGTATACTGGAAATATCCTTTAGGCCCCGTTCCTCAATTTCAAATGATGTTTGATTCAGCAGAAAGCCTTCGGTTCTTTATGGCAATGATGTCTGTTCACATCAGTTCTGGCACTCGTTCTTAATAAAAATGACTTCTGATCTTTAAAACCGTTCAGACTAGATTCAAGACCACAGGATGAAACAGTCATGTTCAAAACTGGTTCCAAAAAATGTTCCTTAAGCAAACAAGACAGCTACATCACGACAAGAGTTGGGATTACTATTCCACCTTCAGTTGTGATGATAAATCTTTAGAGGATTCTCTTTGGTTGGACCAAGCATCAGTACCACCTCATGTCCAAATATCCAATGATTGTTATAGGGAATTTAGAGTTTGCGTGTATGTTAACATAATATCTTATGCAAATTTTTTACTCTTATTTGCAGTTTTGAGCAATTTTGCATCAATCTGACAAATGAGAAACTCCAACAACATTTCAATCAGGTTGCTTAGGAGTACTTCAACTAAAGAGTAACGAGAAAAGTGATCCGATCATATTTAGTAATCTCTATACCTGTGGCAACGATAACGTCATCTAATAACGCACGTACACACATAGACCTAACAATAAGACACTTAAGATGTGAAAGGTATGAATTTTGGGGTAACCAGTAGATGTTCATTGAGAGGCCAGGACAAGAGCTCAACGAATAGAAAACCTTTATCCAAAAAAGTTATCTTACTTCATGAAAAACCCTAATGATCAACCTCATGATGAACTCGACTTGATTTCATGCAAATTTACATCAATAACCTGTGTGTTTAAATTAAATGATCGAATGGTATATTTTCTTATCGAAGTATGTTACTTTTCTCCTTATCGAATTCATGTTATCTAGCAATCTGAAGGTTTTAAACTTTTAAATGATGATCATGTTAGTGATAATTAAATAACATGGATCTTATTAGTTTGAGAATTGTTACAGTGAATGTTGAGATATCTAATATGATAAAGGTCATTCAACTATATGGAGGCTAATATGGGAACAAATAGTGGCAGTTGTCATTCTGCTGTAGACTCTGACCAATGGGTTGTTCTCCCGGTAGTTGGGCGATGGCCATCAGCCCGTTAAAAGGTTTGTTTATAACTTCTATTGTCAGATGTATTATGTTTGTTATATGCTACGTTATAGGATTATATTGTGTGTTAATGTCCTTTCGCTTATATGCCATTTTCTTCTTTCATCGTACTACCATGAGCAGTTGTTGATGACAAGTTGTACATTGTTGCTGGAAGTCATAATGGGAGTTACTTATCTGATTTTCAGGTATCATTATCGTTAACTCGACATGTATTTGCTTATCACAAGTAATGATTTTACTTATAATTGGTTGTGGTTATAATGGCAGAATCAGGTACTGAGTTAGTTTCACCGTATTTACCTTAGATATTACTTAGTTTATCTAATGCTTAGGTTTGTATTTTGTTTTTATTGGTTGAATGAAATTTGAATTCTATGAAAAACGTGTAATTCCTCTTTCACCCAAATTAAACATCTGCAATTGTCATATCTTTTTATTTTACACTAATGAAGGGTTTTGCAATTGAATAGGTTCCGTTTACACTGGAGCAGCAGTGGAGAATAACATCAATGCTGAATACATTAGTTTATAATGCCATGTCTCAGAATATTTCCCGGCATAATCGTCCATCACCAATCGTTGTTGCTGCAAGAACTCATGAAGTTCATTAAGCTAATATAAGATCTGAGGATTCGATGGCCATTTCGAGCATGCACTATGTTATCACGACAACCCCACATGTTTTTCCATTCGAAGAAAGGTAATTGCAAGTTGATGTGGTCATTCTTTGCATATAAAATATTAGAATATACAAAGAACTTTGTATCTGTGAATTTGTGATGTGTTCAACTCTGTTTTCTCTCTCTTCTATTCACAAGTAACTACTTTTCCCCCTAGAACTACAACCTTGAGTCTTGAAAGTTAGTTGGCAAAGAATTTCAGCGCTGTCGTTGGATGGTTTACATCCTAAAATTTTTGCATGCAGATTGCGCTTCTTTGTACTATCTTTTTACTGTTATATGCTCTTCTTTGTAGATATTTTATTACATATACAAACTGTAGCGGGTTTAATATATTATCTTTTGATGAGAAACATACTTGATCTTTGATGTTTCTTTATAGCTATTATGACTTATTTGTGTATGCTTCTCTAATAATGGGAATAAGCCTTCTTATTTGGGATGCGTTACTTTTGAAACCTTCAATTTGTTTGAAAAACATCAAATGTTTTAGTTGATTTTGAGAACGAAATTCATGTAAGTATCTACACATCTAAATTGTCAGCAATCATATGATTAATATAATTTATTGTTGCATTTTTTGAATTTTTCTAATTATTTTTACCTTTTCACTAATATTCATTTTTTACCTTAATGATGTAAAAAAGGATTTGATATTTGAACTGAATGTGTTCAAGTTTCATTTTTCTCACTGTTTCTACATAATCACAGGTGGTAACATTTCTGTTGTTTCTACTGTTAATTAATTAATATGATTTTATCTAACGAGATAATAACGTTGTTTTAATACGTGTAGGACTTTGAAGCTTTTTAATTGGGCATTTTTGTAAGCATATGAGTTATATCCTAACGGCTTGTAACAAGGAGACCTGCTCAGTTTAGTTAAAGAATGCATTGATTTCATGCTCCAAGCAAATGTTACTAATGTCATGCAACTACTCCATATATATAGCTATACCACGCACAACAATGTCATTGTAATGTTGTTCTATTTAAACTAAGTATTCCTGAGGTTGCGCCTTTTAATTATATGTCAAGTTTTCTTGGGCATTGAATCCTTCCAAAGCATGTATTATGTCATTGTAATGTTGTATTATTCCTCTAGGTTTCACCTTTTAGTTTATTCTATTACTAAACCTTCCAGTCGTAACTACTTAACTAAAATTGTCTAATGGTATGTTTTTGCTGGTTATTTTTTAGGTATGCTCAAGCGCCGCTGTAAAGATCTAGGTTAGTCAAATGAACCCATGGTTTTTGATTCCCCAGCACTAACTTCTGGTAACAATTGAATCCTCTCTAATTGAATCCTCGCTATGTTAAGGTCTTACTCTAATGTTCAGTCTCTATATGCATTTAAATTTCATTTTATATTTAGTAATCATGTGACTAATTCTTTTTTAAGCAGGACTCGATAGCTATTTACGCATATAGGATATAAAATCAAGGCATCTACTCTATGCGGTATGCTGTCATACTAATACATACATGTTGCATTGGGGTGTACTATAACTTCACATATGTCACAAGGCCATTCGCCTCACCTGATTGTTATTCATATAAATGTGTGTTTGGGTTATCTTTTTTTACCAACTTATAGGCAGCTTATTTGAAATCTGAAAGAACTTACGCTAACTATTTTCAGCAATAGGTATGTTTTTCCATGTCAATTATAACAACTTAGAATTTTCATCAACCTATTTTACTATGATCATAATTATACGGGGAAATTTTTTGCTTTATTACATTACTTGCATTGTCAATATCTTAGTATGTCATGTAACTTACATAACTAAGTAGACGAGATCAAGCAACCTATATATGGGCTATCCTGTCTTCATATATGTCAAGCAAACATCACAATTGTCAAAGTCAATGTCATCATATCCTTATTACAAAGTAACTTATTCAAATATTGTATATTCGCTTTTGTTTTATCAAAATGGGCTTTCTAAACGTTTTCATATACTACAAAAACCTGATTCCATGGAAGGGTTAATATCTAAAGTGATTGTACAAGGCTATCTAAGGCATATATTTTCAAGTATCATAAACTTATCATTTGATATATAACTCCCTTCCAAGTCAATGTTCAAGTTTTCAAAGGCATAATGTACAAAGTCTATTAAGCATGTTATCTAATAGCCGTTTTACCTCGTTTTCATTCTTAATTTTTTCTCCATCACTTGTGGTAAAAGCTACTACACTCCAATATACAATGTTTTAAACCTAATCATTCTATGCATATTCTTTCATCACATTTTTACTCTTAATACCCTTATTCAAATTCAGAAACCCTATAACGAGATAGTTTCTTAACGATGACCAATTTCTTCGTTTTTTATCCATTGTAAACCTAAACTAATACTCCCAAATGTATGTTTTAATAAACATTAATTACAACATTTTCAACCACATTCCATCATCATTTCACCATATTAACAACAGTGTACAAGAAATAAATCTAGAAAACCCTAAACGTACCCAAATGGATCATTTGACCCGTTTACTCATTTTCTACCCATTTTAACCCAAACCACCTATCAACTTTTGATTATAATCCTTAATATAAGTCTTAGGATACAGCTAAATACCTATCAATTCCTAATCAAATGAATACGAAATCCAAGCGTGAAAAACCCTAATTAATACCTAAATGTAACTGAAACTAGTTCTTTCATTTTGACCCATTTTAACTAATCTTTTAGAAAACAAGCACCTCCATGACAAGAACCACACTATCCTAAAATGCTTACAAGCACCTCCTTTGAATCCTTGGACACTAAATGAGCCACATGACCTCCTTGTTGGCCATTTTCTAGCCGTGACACCCAAACACCCCTAAAAACATTCCACCTTGCTTACCTAGCCTCCATAGCCCCTCATACTCATCATATAGCTTCTCCTCATTACCCTTAGCCTTACACTCGTCCCATATCAGATCTTGTGATCAGTGCAAGCTACCAAGAACCTTTGGCCTCTTAAGGGTGACAACCACTTATAATAAATAGGAGGTGTTATGCTTCCATTTCTTCTACTTCCCCACTTCTCCTTCTATAATCCATCATAGCAGCAATCCTTTGATCAATATGAATTCTAAGAGATACTAAGAAGTCCCAAGGAACAGAACCCTTTAGTGAGCAAAAGAAAGAACCAAGAAAAAGAAGATCGGGAAAAGTCGTTTATTCTAGGCGCTCGTACGAGCTAACAAGTCCCAATTTCGAAACCGTTTCCAAGCTATAAGCTCAAACCAGGTTCTAAGGATTCTACTTCTTGCTCCAACACTCTTATTAATGTTCATATGATCCTAAATAATACTCTGTTAAAGTTTTAATAACTCAATTCATGCTCATTTCCATTTTGATCCCAAAATCGTACACCCGAAACCCTAAATTTCGGCGTTTTTTTTCTTAAAAACTAAAATGTTATAATGTTAAATATTGTTATAATCTCATCCTAGATGCTTAACTATGTTAAATAACCCTTTATTAATTAATGAAGGATTTTGAACTTTAAAACCGCACGTTTACGTTTTGAAACTCCTAAATTTGACCCGTTTGCTTCCTTAGCCTAACGAATCGTTATTTTAAACTTGTGTTAAGTTTAAACTTCATATTTTAGTTCTATTATAAAAGTGTAAATATCTTTTAAATGTTAAAATAAGCTTTTCGTATGGCAATTTGGACATGTTTTGTAATTATTATCCATGCAAGGGGTATATATTGTAACTTTCTGAAACTTATAACTAAAGGGGCTAAAAATGTCATTTTATCAAAGTTATAACTATAAGGGTCTATTTTGTAAAAGGGTTAATTAGGTACTACTAATGTGCCTATTTGTTCATTTTTTATTATTATGAAACTTGTTATCAAAAATGATTATTTGACTCTTGTATAATTAAATGATCATAAGCCAGGATCATTTTATTAAGGCAGTTATAAAGGATTTTCAAAATAATCAGTTTCAAGACATAAATTTCGACACCCCCTTAACTATAATGGCTTTTGTAAATTTAATTACTATTCATGTGATTTAGGAAATCTTCTTAATCGTACACTTGGACTTTTGAAAAAGAACTGCCATTCAACTTTGGTTGCTGATTCGAGTGTTGCAGCTGAAGGAAATGAATTTAAGGACACTGTCGAGAAACTGGTAAGATTCATAAGTTCCCCAATTACTTGTTTTGAAGTAAAGAATCACACACTTAGCATGAATGTAGTATAAAAAGTAAAGTAGTATGGATATGTTCACAAAACAATAAAAAATGACTCACTTTACATGAGTCAAGCACGGTTATGTTTGTGTTCCGCTGAGCGTGGCCATGTAGTTAGAACCAATACAGAATCATGAGCTTTACATGAATCTAGTATTATGAATTGTAGTACTTTATGACATTTTAAAGTTGATAGTTAGAACATATATGACCAATTGTAAAAATATTACAAGATACTACGAAGCAACCTTTCGGACCTCAATCAGAACCATTGACTTATCTGTAACGACCCAAACCCGCTCCGGAGAGTAGGCCGAAACGTCATAATCATGGTGTCATATCAAAGCATAATAAAGGCATAAAGTCATAAATGATAATATAGAACAAAGTGGAAAGCCGGAATCAAACATCGGCTCCCGATTATGAGATCAACATGAATAAATAAAAGAAGTCTAAAGGACTAAAACATGTGTCCAAGATAGTATAGCACATCAAAGTGTCCGCGATAAAAAGAAAGGAAGCTAAATGGTCACTTCTTAAGCACACACTCTCTCAAGCCCAATCTCCCTCTAGATACCTGCCGTATAAGAAGAGAAAGAAAAAAAAATAAAAACGGCTGAGCATAACGCTCAGTGAACGGATATAAAACAATGTACGTAATAAGTGTGAATCCTGAGATAATAAGTAAAACAGCGAAAGATCAATGAGTTCATGAGGAAACCTGGAGAATACATCATGAAGGAATATGAAATAAACATGTAAAACATGGTAACGTGAAGTCAAAGATGTCATGAGATATCATGGATAGTATAAACATAAATAATCAAAGAAATGCCCACAAGCTCATATAATCATAAATGTCATTATAATAATGTCGTGAATACATACATATAATAGAAGGCTAGTCCTCAACCCAGTAATTGAGGTGACCTCTTATAATAATACGGGTGGAGGGATCAGGTCCAAATAAGATGGGATGCAAGCGCACACACCAACCAATCACCATGAATGTGTAAAACATGTAACTGGATGCACCCATACGCCCCTGAATAATAATGGCAAGAACATGAAATAAAATCATGTAACATGGAAAAGGGACGCCGAGCGAGAAAACACTCCAACGCGAACGAAGTCCGTGACACAGGTGCCTCATGTGTCACGGTTCATGTACCTCCTGACTATGATGTAAGTCATGTAAATCCATGGTCATGCCGTATATATATAGCTCGGCAATAGAATAAGACAATGAAATCAAACATGTAAAGGTAACATGGCAAAATACATAAAATGGAGGAAGCATAGCAGTTCTTGGGGAAGGAAGTCGGATCATGGCAAAAGACATAAAAATGGGGAAGCATAGCAGTTCTGGGGATGAATCATGAAAAGAAAGAATGTCCTTACTGAAAGGACGGAATATCCGTACCTTATGTCCAGCAGTAACGGAAAGAGATGGATAAGAAGATGGAAGCTACTCCTGCTTAATGCGATCTACATGTTAAAGGACATATATAAGTTACTTGTTCATGATTAAGGTTACTTTCCATTTTTTTGTAACTTTCTATTTTTAGTAACTTTCTATTTTTAGTAACTTTCTATAATTAGCATGATTCCTTGATTAGTACGTTCCATGATTAACATATTCCATGATTAATATGTTTCATGATTAGTATTCTTGTTATATTGGGTACTTTCCAAAAATAGCAGCTTCTAATGATAGTAAGTTTCCAACATAGACTTTTCTTAATTAACTTTCCATAAATGATAACTTCCCTGGTTTAATAAGTTTCCATAATTAAACTTCCCAACAATAGACTTTCTAAAAATAGCAGGTTTCTATAAATAGCAGGTTTCTATTTCTGTATTTACAATCCAAATCCTTGATCTTACATAATTTACGTAATTAGCCCTTTTAGTTATTAATTTAATTAAACATAATCTTTAATTATCCATTTTTGCAACACAAGCCCTTATAATATCAAATATGGTATTTTCATACTTAATACTTTAATTACTGATCATACCTTGTACTATATATAGATATTTTCTTTTAGAAAATATCTAGTTTTTCAGTTTTCATTTCTATCTATTTTCTTTTTCTCTCTTTTCTCTCTCAAATAATCATCTCTCTCTCTCTTTTCTTATTTCGATTCGTGTTATGAAGTGAAGTAAATCGGGATCCTACAATTGGTATCAATCGCCTCGGGTGGATAGCGTGGTTTTTTTTGGTGTTGTAAGCATATAAGATTCGGCAGATTGGGTTGCTTTATCACTCGGCACCCATATTTTTTTCGTGGCTCATTTTGTTGTTGGAAACGCCAAGTTAGAGCTCACAATCTCTCGGCTTCATTGGGTTATTCAAAGTGATACTCGGGTGCAAAGAAGAGAAGAACGAAAAAGTGGTAAAACGTCACGATCGAACGAGTGGACACGTTAGGATCGAACGAGTGAAAACTTGAACAACCGAACGAGTGGAAAACGTGTACGATCGAACGAGTGGAAAAAACGTTTGGATCCGAACGAGTGACAAAAACGCAAGAACCGAACGAGCGGACCGAACGAGCGGACCGAACGAGCGGATCGAACGAGCGGGGACGAACGGCGAATTCCGAACGAGTGGTATCCCTCATTTCGAACGAGCAAATTTTTTGGACGAACGAATTTTTTTTTTTAGAAAAACTTGTGTGACGAAAGGGTTTCAGTAACAACAGCCATATACTTTTGATCCGTAAGGTCGTTTTAGGCCCGAGAACCTCTCAAATCGAAGAGAATAAAAACGTAAGGATCACGCCTATAACAACGGTTGGGCATGTTATGGATTTTTCGAAGCCAAAAACATCGTTTTCTATGAGAAATGACATTTTAGTTTTTTTTGGAATTTTTTCGCGCTGATTCGTAAAAATTTTTCCCCAAACACTCACGGTTTTTCTATTGTTTTGTAAAATCCTGTTAATTCATTTATCGTTTTAATCATAGACGTGTATAATCATGAACGTGCATTGCTTTACACAACCACAACTTAAATCACCATCATTCCATTTAGATCAAAAAAATCTTTTTTCACACTTAATAATTCACGATAAATTGGGAACACAGGTTATTCTTTCGGGTTAGTTTTAGAGGACCAGAGTTACAGAATCTGCAAGATGCAAGCAAAAGATTTTTCAAAGAAAACCTCCATTGAACAAAATTAAATGGCATTAAATTCAAACGCTCAACTTCTCGAAAAATCAGAGTATATGTATCAAGAAGTCTTTTGCTGATCTTTTGGTGATAGTTTCAGAAACCTTCACGTTTCAGTTATCTCATCACTTGAATGAACTTAGAAACACTTCTCAATGCAGAAACACTTCACGAGATGGATTCCAAATCCGCTCTAAGTGTGATCAAAGTACAGTTTGAAAGGTTCATTAACTCTGACTTGTTAAAGCCTCTCGATATTTATTCAAGATCTTTTTCATCAGATCGAGAAGTAATAGAAATCTTCAGAGATTACACTAAAATGACAACTCAAACATTCAAGGAAACAATCATCCAGAACATGAATCCATTGAGCAATGTATAATAAAAAGAGCAAGTCATGAGCAAGAGCTTAAGATGACGTTGAAAAAGTTGAGTGAAAGACAGTTGCAGATTCAACAATGCAAGGTTCAAGAGGTTCAATCATCGGTTACAAGTTCAGGAGATGAAATGAGCAGTAGGATTGTATCAGATGAAGAGATTGAAAAGAAGAATATGGAAGCACATTACGGTTTCATGGCAAAGATTCAGGAAGTCTTACCTACAGAATCAAGTTCTATTGATACGCCATTGGAACAGGTACAAAATCATGATGAAAGTAATGTGCTTGCAAATGAAAGACGACATTCTGAGCAACCTGAATCCATTAACGACACATATGTTTTGGAGAAGGATGATAGCAATGTCATTCCTGATTCATCAAATATATGTACTAATGATAATCAGGTTGATCAAAATGCGGCTGAATGTGTTGATGAGCGTGTTGCGCTTGCTAATTTAATTGCTAATTTGACTCATGATACGGAGGAAAACAAAACGATACAAAAGCAATTAAAGAAAGCAACGCATCATTGACGCAAGAACTGAAGGAGTGCAAAAACTAACCTTGATGAGACTAGTAGGGTCTAGGTGAGGTACTAGCAGTAGGGATTAGTTCTTGATTGCACTTCAGACCAAACGACTGAGCTGTGAAGTAACACGGCCCTTAATGACCTACGAGTGAGTAATAAAATACTTCAAACAATGTTAAAATGGACATCTAGGATTATTAGCTCTTAAGACATTGACATCAAAGAGGGTTTAAAAACTTAACCTATGAAATTCAGTTGTCAATCAGAAATAAATAGATGAGCTAGTCAAAAAGAGTTGATAACATAGGTCACATTTGAAGGTCAACTTAAAGAGAAATGAAAAAAACTAAGGTCATTCGGGATTTAAAAGGTTAAGGAAGGAATAGATATTGACCACTGATGACATGGACATCCAATAAAGTTTTTAAATGAAATTCATTTATTAAACGCAATCAGTCAATTAGACCATTAATATGTTAGCACCCAAATGCGCAACGTATCATGGTAGATCAATCCTTTGCTAATCCAAAGTACTCAGAAAGCGTAAATCTGATAAGCCTTTGTTTGTATGAGATCCCATATGATACTTTGATCCTGCTCAAACAAATTTTGCCCCGATGGGGAAGAGACAATGACTTCTTGAAAAGGAGAGTAGATCAAAAATTGGATAAAATACAGTGAACCATATAATAACACATATCAAAACAGTCTTTATGAAACTTTCAAACCACCATCCAAAGCCTATCTTGATCAGTTGGAACGCGCTAAAGAAGTTAGGAAGACAATGTGGAGAAAAATGTTTGTTAGGACAAAGCCAAACATTGCTAATATTCGTTTGGATTTCTACCCATGGTCTAAATCAATTAGTATAAAAGTAGACTACTTTATAACGAAATGACAAACAACTTCAATCATTTTAGAACAATTTGTCAACAAACTTGGTCTAATCATACTAGTAGTGCATTTCCTAACCCAACTGCCAAGAGTATGGAAGTTTTGATCAAAATCTTATTAATGCCTCTTTCAGACAAAACAATACTAGACAGTCTTGTTTTATTCATGACTAAAATGAGAAAGAACTGTAACGATTTCGAGTACCGTTACTTCCCTTGAAAAGGAGCTTGACGAACTTGAAATCAGAAAAGGTGATTTTTCAACAATATGATCTACTTCTCGAGAGTGTGTGTCTACAGATGTAACATGTTCTATTTGCATTCTCTGTCTGATTTAATGCTACTTACTTGGTATTGCAAGCTTATATCTTCATAAGTAAAGAATGTGAATGTCTTGCACAAAAGCTTCGAAAACTCAAACTGGAATCTGTAAACAAGATAGTTCATATATTGTTAAATGTTTTTTTAAACTTGAAAAAACACTCGACTTTTTTGTACTTTCTTTACAACATTGTAAAGAAAGATGAAAAAACACCAGTTTGTACAAAAGAAAATGCTTCAAATGTATTTCGAAAAGAACGTGAACAATATCATGAAATACAAGATTTGAAAGCTCAAATGCAAGACAAGAACATAGCCATAAGTGAGTTAAAGAAACTCATCGGAAACTGCAAGGGTAAGTCTGTGGAAACTCATTTAATTAAACCATCTGTGTTCGGAACACCAAATGCTCAACGAAATTCCAAAACCATCCGTTTTAGGAAACGACTCCTTTTCAAATTTCCTGAATGAGACGTTTTCAAACAAATCAGTCGGTTAATAAAAAACTATGTGTCGAGAATGGTTTGTTTAAACAAGTCACTCAACAGGAATTTGGCCTAGATTAGAAAAACAATCAGTTCGAAACACCATTGTGATTGCCCGGCCCTCTAGGATTATGCCAAAGCATGTGTCACATCTGTCCCAGGAAAAAAGAGGCTCAATATGGACTGGTTCATAACTACTACCTAGAGAAAGCTAAGAAAATTGCACAACCTTCTGAAAGCCAAAGAAGTGTATGGAAAACCTTGTATGATTGATCCTGCTAGATTACCCAACATGCTAATGGTTGCCAAACCAAAACCTAGGAATTGGCAGCATTCATATGAGTAGTGGGTTTCAACAAAGATGTTCATTAGGAGAACATAGGAAACAAAAGCCTTTCTTGGAGTTCAATGACTTGCCATGTCCTAACATGCAAAAACGTGCCTTCAGTGCAAAATCATGATGAAGAGTCTTAGAATACCTCTCAAAAGTTAAAACTCGTGTTCTGCACAGCTTAAGGACGCAACATCCCATAATACAACAAAGTGATATGTGCCGTTGAGAAAAAATAAGTGAATCTAAGAAACCAGAAAAATGTATCCCCAAAGCATAGGTTTTCACACTCAAAAAGATACCCACTGTCCTGAGAAAACAAGGTCTCAAATCTTGTCTTCAAGGTTGGCAACAACGGTAGAATTCTCAAGACTGTTTGTCTTAGGTGGGTTCCCACAGGAAGGTTATTCAACTCTTGCACGAGCAAGGTTGAAAGTGAACCCACACATGGTTCAAATGTAGATATCTATCATATTCATGCATGCAAACAAGCTCTGGGTTTAAGTGCAGGTACGTCATTCAATGGTCAAAAACAACAACAAATTGACATAACTGCAGATGCACTATACAATGAAAAGCAGGAAAATCTTAGAGTGTGGTTGCTGAAATTTTTGATATCTAAGAAACCAGTGCCAGAATGGTTTCACCAAAGATGAAATCTTCGTAAAATGATGTTTGGAACACAGCAGTTCAAGCCTCGGTCTTCATGGTAATGACGTTTGAACACAACAGTTCAAGCCTCGGTCGTCAATGTCAAATGGCGCCTGCTGAAAATAACACTTCAGGCCCCGTTCCTCAATGTTCAAAAGACGATTGATCGCAGCAGATCAAGCCTCAGTCTTCATGGCAATGACTTCTGATCATAACCGTTCAGAACTCGGAATTCACGACCACAGCAATGAACTGTCAAGTTCAAAGCTGGTTCCAAAAGTTTGTTCTTAAGCAACCAAGACAGCTACATTACGTACAAGAGTTGGAGTTTATCATTCCAACATTATAGCAATGCTGAGGACAACAGGTAAATAAATACAAAATCAGAAAATCAGAAAATTTTCAAAAAGATTCTTCTCGACATGTCTCTTGGAATCGATAACATTTACGTGCTTAGAATGTCGATCGAACATTAAACACGGGTGTGTAAATGAAGTTCGAGCGAGAGTTTTCAAACAGTTTCAAAACATGTCATTTCTAATTTTCTAAATGGCTTATGTGCAAATGTCAGTACATAACCCAGACTTCAAAATAAAGGAAGGTTTATAACTTATCCTCACAACGAGAAAATTAACGTTTCTCGGTCTTGAGCTGTTCTTACAAGGACATCAACTTTAGCCTCATGATAAAAAGGATAGTGTACGCTTCAGTGCGCTTACCCTTAGTGTTAGAAGAGAAGTCCTCTAACATTTGGTTTTTCAAAAAGTTGAACAATTTTTCAAGAATTTCTCGATGACAATTCATAATCTTTCAAAATTGTGTGTTCAACACTCCATCCCTCACATTGTTTTAACAAAGCGGAGCAACAATTTCTCATAGGTTCTATTTTGGAGGGGGTGTTTTTCGAATAACAAAGTTTTAATGTTCTTAAAATACATCTCGCAACGGACCATTCTTATGTATTCAAAAATTATCCAATGTGTTCCAAACCATTCATGCTGACCATATTTTCTCCCACAGAATTTTCAAGACATATTTTAATCACAAGGTATTTCAAAAACTAAGTGTTTATTATTTAAAATAAGGGGAGAAAATGTATTTAAAATATGATCTAAATGACTCAATGTGCTGAACAGAAAGAAAAGGTTTTATGGTTCGATCTTATACACCCATAACATCTTATTTCATGCTGCATCTGAAGTAATAAGGTGGTTGGTTAGGAATCCATCCTATGATCAACAGACCGGAGGATCTACCCAAGGATAATCCAAAGTTAGAAATAGCAGTCCTTAGGTATGATTGGAGATGAATGTATATGGGAATAATGCCGACTAAGATTGAGCTAACACTGAAACAATCACAACAAGGTGTTAGTAATGACGTCTTGGTAAGCATTGAAGGCGTTGAAGAATGAAAAAGAAATGTATGGATAAAGGGTCTAAGAAAGAAGCCCTTCCACAACTTAAGACATAAACGGTCACTTAATATGCTAGTCAGAATCACAAGATGTTGCTGGTATTGAAAACGACATCATGGTCCCAGTGATGCACTGCACAAAAAAATAACCCTTTCCCGCCATTCGGGTTTCTCTCAACAGAAACTTGTCTCATTTGTCACGGAGATACACACGTTATCTATTGACATCTCACTCCGAGATTGTTGATATTGAATAGGTGGCAATATGCTCCAGCCTCCGAGTACTAAAAACAAAATGCAATAATCGAGTCTAAAGCCAAGAGGATCAATCAAAAATCTCGTTAGGACACATTCCATTGCAAAAACTTGTTGAACATCATGGAGGTTCAAGCTGTTATCCAAGAGTTCCTACGCAATATCATTGTGATATTTTGCCAGAACATTCAGAGTGATGCTCTTTAGCAATTCACAATGACGAATGGAAATCCTTCCAAATGTCATCATCAAACAGCACTGCGGTGGTGACTGCTGAACAGTGGTAGAGGAAGGGGGACAGGGAAGCGTGAATAGTGGAGTTTGGTTTAGGCGGGAAAATTTGTTGTGTGTATAACAGGGGTAAAGTTTGGGGTTAAGGCAACTTTGGTCCCTGAATGTGTAATGTAAAATTACACGTGAAGTCCTTATGGTGAAAGGTATGTGTAATTAAACGCATACCAGGTACAATCCTTTGTGCCTATGGATTATGAGTTGGAAGTTCAAAGACAAAAAAGAGCAGGTCAAGATGTTGTAGAAGAACCTGCTAAAAGACAAAGGACTAGAGAAGCTTCAGGGTCAGTTCAAGAGCAAACAGATGAAGAACCAAAAGCAGAAGAACTGTCTTAAGAACAACTACATCAGATGATGATAGTAATTCCAGTAGAAGAGTTTTATGTTGAAGCCTTATAGGTTAAATATCTAATTATTGACTGGGAGATTTACTCTGAAGACTCAAGAAAATACTAGAAAATTATCAAAGTTGGAGGACATACAGAAGCTTATCAGACTTTTGATGATATGTTGAAGAAATTTGATAGAGATTATGTTAGCCTCAATTTTATTGAGTCAATAAAGGAAGCTCGTTCCTGTGTTCAAGACCTCACTTCGGGGGAGATTGTTAGCCTCAATTTATTGAGTCGAACAAGGAAGCTCGGTCACTCTACGATGGAGCTTCGGTCTTTAATTAGTTAATGTTGTAATAAGATAATATCGGGAATCGGGCTCGATAGATAATCTAATATTGTATATGTTTTGGGTTTAATCCCAAGCAAAACCCGAGCCCGGGTCCTAGTTAAATATCCCGCGCGTCACATTAAATGTGTAGGGGTATATATATATTTAGATATTTTCTAAAATATCTAAATATATATAGATATTTTCTTTTTTAGAAAATATCTAATTCTCATTAATCATAATATCTTTTCTCTCTCAACTCTCTCTCATCTCTCTCTCATTTTCGTCTCTCTCTCTCTCTAGTTTCTTGTTTTCGTGTTGTGTGTTATGAAGTGAAGTGATATTCGGGTTCCTACAATTGGTATCAATCGCCTCGGGTGGATTTCGTGGTTTTTTTTGTTGTGATAAGCCTATAGGGATCGGCAGTTTGGTTGGGTTCTTTGTGGCATTCGGTAAGCATTTTTTTTCGTGGCTCATTTTGGGTGTTGAAAACGCCTTATTAGAGCTCAAAGTCTCTAGGCGTCATTGGGTTCTTGTTGGTGATACTCGGGTGACAAAAAAAAAGAGAAGAACAAAACGTGTGGAAATCGTAAGAAAAAACGAGTGGAAACACGAGCGGATCGAACTAGCGGATCGAACTAGCGGATCGAACTAGCGGATCGAACGAGCGGATCGAACGAGCGGATCGAACGAGCGGATCGAACGA
>BQNB010117356.1:0-21188 GCA_026074375.1 Tanacetum coccineum
ATATCGGTAATAAAAAAGTAAATGGTTCATTGTGGTAAATTTCAGAAAGTACGTTGGTATTCTATGGCTTTTACCCTTTCTAAAACTACAATTTTTTTTGAAAAGCTAAGAATAAGCTGAAAATGAGCTTTTAAAACAGACAGTTTGCTTAAATGAGCTTAAAAGCTAAAAATGGCCTAAGTCTTTTGGACTTTTTTGGACACTTAAGCTAAAGTCTAAACTGATAAGCTAAAAGGGTTAACTACCCTATCCTAAATAAGCACTAAAGACTCAAATGGGGCAACTAAATAAGCTGAAAGAGGGCTTATATGACAGAAAGCTTAAATTAAGCTTAAAAGCAAAAAGGCAAAGTCTTGGAAAACTTTTTGAACTAATAAGCTAACACTTGAACTATTGAGCTAAAAGGATTAACTAACCTATTTTAAATAAGCAATAAAAAGCTAAATTCTACAACTAAATAAGCTAGAAAAAGGGCTTAAACTGAAAAGACACTTAACTTAAGCTTAAGGCTTAAAAATAGCTAAGTCTCTTGGACTGTTGACACAAATAAGCCAAGGAAATGGAAAAATAAGCACACACAGCTTAACATACCATCTTAATAAGCTACTAGGAACAATAATGAGCAAATAAGATAAGCTCAATAAGCCAAAAAGTAGCTTAATACCCACAACAGTACTAACTAAAGAGTTAGTACTGTTGGTGTAAAACTTAAGCCTAGGGACACGTTTTTTGGCTTAAAAATAAGCTATCAAAAGGGCTTTTTAAGGTCTGAAACTAAGGGGACTTATCAAAGAGCTTATTGGCTTCTAAGATAAGCCAAAATCTAGGGCTAAGGTATACTAATAAGCTAGAAAAGACTGCTAAAAAATGGGCCCCTAGCACCAGGGCACTTTATCTAAGGAATAGGACTAATATTGACAGCCTTCAATAAGCTGTCACATAAGCTCAAATAAAAAAGCTAAGTTAAAACAGATTAAGAACACCAAGAAATGAACTTGTGCACACTTTTTTAGAACCTAAAACACTAATAAACCTGCTGATTTTAGAGAATGAAAAAGGGCTTTTTGCTTTTATAAAAATTACACTTAAAACTTTGGCAGTTTTGACTCAAAAAGTCAAATGACTCAAGGTACTTTAAAAACTTGTTTCAACACACAAATGACACATTTTTTTAACCACAACTCAAGTTGACAATGGCTTATCCAAATAAGCCATTGTATCTCTTTTTTTTATAACCAACAGGTTCAAGAACACTTGTAAAAACTTGAAAAACAGGTTTTGACTAAAAAACTTTAGCAAAACAGACTTAAATAAGCTCAAACACTTAAGCTAAATCTAACCATGTAGCCCCAACCCATACCACACCATTTTGACCCGTTTTCATACTTAACCCAAACACCCCTTTATATTTTAAAACTGATTTTAAAACATACAAGAACTGTTTTAAGCTCAAAATTTTTAAAGACTACTACTAATTAAGCAATATTAAGCAATAAAAATTTGAAAAGCTAAACAAATAAGCACTTTTTAGAGACTGATAAGCTAGTGATAGAATTAAGCTAAATTAGATAGTTTTTAAGCAGTTTGGCAAAAAGATGAAATACAAGCAGCTAAAAGGTATTTTTAACCATCATTAAACACAAATAAGCATAATAGAACATTAATAAGCTAAAAATAAGCTAATAACGAATGCTACAGTAACGGAGGTAAAAAGAAAACTTACAGAAGTCCAAATGAATAAGGTTCTAAATCCTAATTCCTAACCCCTAGTCCTTTGTGGTTCTGAATACACTCAAACCCAAGGCTCATCTAGGTTTAGCCATGCTTCCTTTTTGCTTATCACCATAGTTACTTATAAGACAGAATTTATAAAGAAGAATTTAAACAAATGTTTTCATTAATCTTCAAAAGAGTACAAGGCTTTTTGAAACAGGATTACAACTTTAAAAAGATTACAATGAACTTTTAAAAATTCTAAAATTACAACTAAAACTTAAAAAACTTAAAAACTTAGATAAAAACTTATCTATTGTCTTCTGGCTTTTATAGCACCATATGTGTGCTTTTTGTGCTTGTTATGAGAGGGGGAAAGCATCCTTTGATCCTAGCCTTCAATTTCTTTAAAAAGTCATCATACCCGTTTATCTTCAAAACCAATTGGAGGCAAGGGGATTGCCACAGTGGATTTTAAACCCATGTGGGTGTGGGGTTATGGGATTGTGAAAGGTTTCGATGTATGTTGGAGGTCAAACGAGGTGACAGAGGTGGGGTTTGAGTTTGAGCGGGAAATTGATGGGGAAGATGTACAGTAACTCAAAAAATGGGGTGAGGGTTTGTGGGTTTGGCAAGTTTGGTCCTCCACGGATATAAGGGTGTTTGCAGTTTTCGTCCTTAGTTAATGAAAGTTTGGGGACTTTGGCAATTTCAGTCCCCAAAGGTTATACATGTTATTACACCCATGGTCCTTGTTAGTTATTGTTTTGGGGACTTGGCAGAATTGCCCCTTGTGGTTTAACTTTGCCAGTTTGGCAGAATTAAACCTTCTCTTATTTTCTTCTTTTCTTCTTTTAAAACAAGTTTAAGGATTTAACAAGTTTAGTCCCTAAACTTGTTTTTCTTGACTTTTGGCTTCGGGTTTGTCGAGGTTGACTTGGGTTGACTTTTTTTACACTTGGGCTTGGACTTGACTGTGTCTTTTCCACGCTTTTCCATTCCGTGTCCGGTTTTGTCGCTTTGGCTTTGTTTTTCGTCTTTTTCTTAGATATCTGTTCCTGCACAACATAATTAGCAAAACAAGCATATATTTAGCATTTTAAGTCCGTTTTTGGTTATTTTAGCTTGTTTTTAAAGGTAAAAGGTATGTGTAATTAAACTCATACCAATAGTTATTTTTTTAATGGGATTTAAGATTTTAAGATTTACCTTTTTCCTCGTTACACCAACTAAGGCGAATAGCTCATGAGGCATTTCAACCCGGTGCACCAAACTGGGGCTGAAGACCTGCAACATTAAGAGCACTTAGCCAGAGGTCAAGCAGGTAGTGTTTATTTCCATTGTTTTATACTCCATACTCTGGATTGATTTTATAGTACGCGATTAGGTGCCGGGTAGGGGTTATTTGTCCAATGGATTATACTAATTGGCTGCAGTAACCTCAGTTTCAAAGATTTTATTTTGAAATCCCCGTCTTTACCATTTTTTATATATACACCTATTCCTACACATCTTTTTTGTATTTTTTTTCTTTTTCATTAATCTACTACTAGAATGTTTTGGCTTTCTTATTCCAATTACTTTAAAGGCTCATAGAACAAGATTCATTTCGATCCGATATGCCCCAAAAAGGCTAAATTCATCGTTCCCAGACTTTCACTATACCAAACCAACCTAAAACGAATCACCTAAATTTGAGTTAGATGCAAACTCTACTCATATTAGTAATATGTAAACTTTCCACTCCCGATAATTTGTATCATTAGGCGTAATGTGCTATTTTGAATTTCCAACCATTATCAACTTTTGCAACATTTTTATGTTTCCCACGTCCCCCCAGAATAATAAGTTTGAAGTGAGATCATCCATGTACGACTTTCTCTCGGCACATCCCATCCTTGCGTTAAGTGACCGTGCTTTTGACACCCCACAGAGACTAATTAATCGGGACTCAAACGGACTTAGGTTTCCAAAACTATCAGTTTTCCGTAAGCACAGTAGCTCAATAAAATATAATAGCCAAAGTACAAAATGCATAATTGTAAATTAACAAAAGATCAATATTAAACATTTATGCAATTGTAACCCTCGACCTTTTAGAAGGCTGCAACATCGGTTGTGAGCCGGCAAGATGCAGCAAACTTTTATCAGTCTCGGATTATTATTCTTACTATGGGCTTTCTTTAGAAGGCTGTAACATCGGTTGTGAGCCGGCAAGATACAGCAAACTTTTATCAACCCACAGTTTATATTTATTATATATTTTTTTGCATTTTTCATCACCTTTTTTTTTATATTGGGAAAACTTCTTTTTGAAAAATTCAAGTATAAATTTGAACTAAGGCTAAAGTTTTTGCTATATACTACATAAAAATTATTGATTTAAGTTTAATCTCCAAAAGTAGCACGTATATTAATCAGGTTAAGAGCTTATGGGAGAAAAAGCGACAAATTACACACATGAGCTCTTAAGATTTCCAAATAATCCTTGTTTAGCATCCAGCTCATACTTAACACTATCATTTTTCGTTCTTCGCGAATATTCGCGAACGCTTAGTCTAAAAGTTAAGGAACAAGCTAGAGCTCAACACGCTCGATCGAGTCAAAATTTACTCTTATTCTACCCAGCAGGAAAGTCAAAATTGTGACAAAACACTTATTTTATTTTTGAAAATTTTTAAATTTTTTCATTTTTTTGAAATTTTGGTGGTAAAAACGGGATTACGTGAGAAACAACGGCTGCAGGCACAATCAAATCGAAGATCCCCCCATACTAGAATGAAACATTGTCCTCAATGTTTTACGAAGGGTTTCTACGTAAATCCTAAGCCGTTTATGAATTATGCTTAAAGATAACGTTAGTCGATAAGATTAGGATATCGGGATTCCCAAATGAAGCTGAGGATTGTGAAGCTCTTGTGATCGAAGGACAAATACCGCGAGCACGAGAGGCTTCAAAAATCCGGGACATCCTGGACAATACAGCACAAAACACAAAACATGGAAAAGGAAAGAGGCAAGCCTCCTCACAACAACTAAACACTTATTCATTACTAAGCTAGCATACTACTACGGATAAACTAGGATAAGCATGGGGTGCCTCCCACGAAGCGCTTGTTTAGGGTCCACTAATGCTTGGACCCAATCCCCTGAATTTAGTGTCCTTAGGGAAAGTTTGGAGTGTCAGGATATCCAGTAGCGGGATATCACCTCCAAAGAGTGTTTGAAGACGATGACCCATTTACTTTTTGAAGTTTGGCCCGTGAGTTCTGGGATATACTCCAACGGTGCCATACGGGAAAACTTGAACAATGGTAAATGGTCCTGACCAGCGGGACTTCAACTTGCCGGAGAAAATTTTCAATCTTGAGTTAAAGAGGAGGACTTGATCACCGACGTTGAAAACGCGGTTTTTGATCTTGTGTCATGAATCCTCTATTTTCTCTTTGTAAATCAAAGAATATCATAGGCTTGATCAACGCAGTTCACTAATTCATTGAGTTGAACTTTGCGTTGATCACGCCCGGTTTTGAGATCGAAAGTTAGCATGTTAAGGCCTATAAGCTTTCGTGCCTCCAACTCAATCGCAGATACAGTGCCGTTTCCATATACAAGCGTATGTACCGAGTTGCACCCGATGGGAATTTGTACGCTGTACGAAGGCCCAGAGAGCGTCATCCAGTTTTGTTCCGACCAAGAGGCACGATTTATCGACCACTGTCTTTCCAAGAATTCTTTTTAAACCACGATCGAGACTTCAACCTGCCCACCTTGTCTGTGGAGATACGCGTGGAGAACGATAGTGATCCATATTTAAGCAAGACCTTTGCAAACTGGTCATTGCAAAAATGTGTTCCACGATCACAGATGATCGCACGGGGAGCACCGAATCTGGCAAAGAGAGATTTAAGAAATTTGCAAACTACTCGGGCGTCGTTGGTGGGGGAGTGCCTTTGCTTCAACCCATTTTGACAAATAGTCGACCTCCACGAGTACGTGTTTGTTGCCTCTAGAAGATGGGAACGGTCCCATGAAGTCTATGCCCCAAACGTCGAAGATTTCGCAAACTTGGATGGAATTTTAAGGTATCTCATCCCTTTATGAGATTTTTCCTTGTCGTTGGCACGAGTTGCAATTTTTAACCAACTCGTGTGCATCCTTGTATATTGAAGGCCAAAAGAATCCGACATCAAAGACCTTTCTGGCGGTGAGATTTGCACCGTGATGTCCCCCGGTGGGTCCATTATGGCAAGCTTCGAGAATGTCGAGAGCTTCTTTTGCCTGCCAAACCGCGGAATCATTTGATCCGAACAGATTTGAACAAGAAAGGGTCATCCAGAAGTATATTTGACATCTTTGAAAACATTGTTTTCTGTTGGAATGACATTCCCTTACAGATGAAATTCCCCGCATTGGTAGTTTGCGAAATCTGCAAACCATGGTTACTAATCAACCGAAGAGCAACCGAAGCCCAAGAGTTTCGAAAGTAAAATGTTTCCGTGATTTCCTTGTTTTCGAGTGATCTTGATGAGAGGTTCTCAAGTCTGGGAAAGATGATCGGCGCCAGATTTTCTACTCCTGTTTTGTCTCAGATGACAACATCGAATTCTTGGAGCAAAAGGATCCACCGCATCAGTCTTGGCTTAGCATCCTTTTTAGCGAAGAGATACTTTATAGCAGAATGGTCGGTATACACTATGCTTTTGGACAAAACCGAATATGACCTAAATTTATCAAACGACACTAAGTCAAGTAATTCTTTTTCGGTCGTATGTAGTGTTCTTGAGCTTCAGCCATGTTTTGCTGGAATGGGAGTGAATTGGTTGGAAATGGGGGCCTTGTTTTTTGTGCCTGCTAGAGGACTGCCCTCAAATTGCAAAATCACTGGCATCATACATGAGTTTCGAAGGTAAGTCCTGAGTACGGGAGCAATCAAAATCGAGCCGCGAGTCAATTTTCTTTTAATGTAGTAAAGGATTGTACACGCTTTTGAAAGAAAAAGGAGCCTCTTTTTCAAGCAGGTGAGTCCATTTGGCGGGCATTTTTGAGAAGTCTTAATGAAAACGTCGGTAAAAACCGGCATGCCCAAGAAAACTTCGGTCACACCTTTCACATATCGGTGAGGAGCTTGCGACAATGTCAACTTTTAGCTCGGTCGACCTCAATTCCCGACTTGGAGATTTTGTGTCCAAGAACAATGCCTTCTTTAAACCAAGATATGGCTTTTCTCCCATTAGTAGGACAAAATAATATTAATATTTGGAAAAAAAAAATTGGTGCTTAACACAGGTTTTTAACATTTTGTTCCAAATGATAAGCATGTAGAGAAATGAATCCCCGAAGACTGAAAAGTCCAGACCATAAGACACTTCCATCGATTTTTCGATCATGTTCAGGAAGATTGCCACAATACATCGTGAAACATGTCGGTGCATTGCATAGCCCAAAAGGCATGCGGCGATAGGCAAACGTTCCGTATGGGCAAGTAAAGGTTGTCTTTTCTTGGTCCTTCGGGTCGATGGGAAATCTGGAATAACCCGTCAGCCATCGAGGAACATAGAATTGGTTTTCCCGCGAGTCTTTCGAGCATTTGGTCCATAAAGGGAAATGGAAAGTGGTCCTTTCGGGTAGCCTCATTCAACTTTCTATAGTCAATGCATACTCTCCACCCTGTGACCAATCGAGTCGGTATAAGATCATTTTCATCATATCTTTGACATGTCATGCCACCCGTCGTCGGTACACAATGCACGGGCTTACCCAGGACGTCAGAGATCGGATACATTAATCCGGCTCAATTTTCAAACTCTTTCTTGATGACGTCAAGGATTTTCGGATTTACCCGCCTTTGATGTTGAACCGTCGGTTCGTAGTCCTCTTCCATGAGAATTTTGTAGGTACAAAACTCTGGGTCAATACCCTTAATATCGGAGAGTTTCCAAGCGATGGCTCACTTATGGGACTTTAAAACCTTGATTAGAGCGGTCTTTTCCCCATTCTTTAAATCTTTTTCAATTATGACGGGTAACTTGTCGTTACCTTCCAGAAATGCATATTCTAAATGAGGTGGCAAGTCCTTGAGTTCAACCGCAGGGGGCTCATTAACTGAAGATTTTTCATTGTTTGCTTCACAAATTTTAAGATCTTTTCGAGTTTCTGGAAAATAATTTCCCTGATTGGGAGGTGGTGGTGATGGATCACTATTAAGAATTGCTTCGAAGAGAAGAATGTCCCCATCAGGGTCATAATATTTTGGATCAACTTTCGGTGAAGTTGGGTCATCCTCTATAGCAAGAAAAGAGTCGGCTTCTTCGAATAGGAGAAAATCACTGTCCCCGAATAGAGTTAAAGTCGGAGAGGAAGTAAAGACGATTGGATCATAGTAAGGAGTGGGATTGCCACTCGAGATCACATTTGAGAAACCAAGAACTTCTTGAGAGTATTCTTCACAAGCCATATCAATGACGTCAATTCGGTTTGCCATCATATGATTATAATTAGCTGTGTATCTTGAAGTTTGGTCCAGATTAAATGTAATGGCCTCTCTGCCAACACGAAGGGTTATCTCACCTTCGTATACATCGATTAATGCACGACTGGTCTTTAAGAAACTCCTCCCGAGAATTAAAGGTACTCGGGGGTCTGGCTCAAAATCGACGACCACAAAATCTGTTGGAAATTGGAACTTTCCCACCGTTACATAGACGTCTTTAGCGATACCGATCGGTCCAGAGATCGAACGGTCCGCTAGCTCTAGCGTCATGCAAGTTGGGGTTAGTTCGGGAAGAGAGAGATTTTTACATACGGAATATGGTATAAGATTAATGCTTGCGCCAAGATTGGCCAAGGCGTTGCATTCATTAATCCTAGAGAATTTACAAGGAATAAGAAATCGGCCAGGGTCTCCAAGTTTTTTCGGTAACTTGTTTAGGATGACTGCTGAGCAATTCTCGTTCAATAGAGTTCTAGCCATTTTACTTAACTTTTCTTTGTTTCCGATTAAGGTTTTTAGAGTCGAGGCGAATTTTGGCATAAGCATCAAGGCATCCGTAAAGCTAATTTTGAAACTCAAATCTCGAAAGATTTCATAGAATTTCTCAATTTGGTCGTTAGCTTTTTCACGACGTCTTTCATCATTTCTTCTTGAAGGAAATGGAATCGATGCTTTTTGGTTAGGCTTTGAAGCACTAACTGGAGCATTTACGGGCTCAGAGATTGATTCATGATGGACAACAGGGACAACCGGAGGTTGGATGTCTTCGGTGCTTCCGTTATTAGTAGGAGGCATCGTATCCTTTGTGACCTCGGGTTCACGTTCTACTACTTTAGGAGAAGAAGTAGTATGAATCGTGGGTCCCTTGTAAGCTACACCACTTCGAGTGGTAATACCCTTTAAATCCTCCTTCGGGTTAGTAACAGTGTTACTAGGGAGAGTTCCCGAAGTAGAGGCGGTATTGGAAGTGAGAAATTTGGAAAGCATGTCAGTGAGATTGGTCAATTGATTTTGCATGTTTTGACCTTGAGTTTGCATGTTCCTCATCACAGCATCATTAGCCTTTACGTAGGCTTGGAAATCTTCCTTCGATACACCTTGAATCTGAGGAGCTGGAGCTTGATAGGCGGGAGCTTGATAAGCAGGAGGTTGAACAACCTGAGGTCGATAGATTTGACCTTGATGAACCGGGGGTTGGTAAGCTGGAGCTTGGTTGTAATTCCCCCGGTTTTGGTTGTAACGATTCTGATTGTTTCCTTGATTTTGCACATTATGATTGTTTTGAGCGGGAGGAAAACCGGGAGGTCGAATTTGATTTGAAATCGGGGCTCGATAACCGGTGTTTCCTTGGTTGTAGTTAGCTGCGGCTGCTTGAGAGACATATTCTTGAATATTATCTCGATAAACATTGCCAGTGGTGGCTGGACAAGTTTGGTAGGAATGAGCACCACCGCAAGTAACACAACTTTCCTCAACCGCTTTGACGGGAGTAGGAGCGGGAGATTGATTTTTCTTATCAAGAAGTAAAGCTTTCACCATATCTTTCAACTCAGCAACCTCGGAAGAGATTCCAACCATCTGGTGAATTCCGGGATGTGAAATCCATCGAACCTCCTATTGGCCACACCACACATTCCTTGTTATCTTGAATTACAAACCTATGTTTATTTCGATAAACTCTCAACCAGCACCAGCATCAAGCGAGTATGCATCCACATCTTCTCGATCTACACTCTAACTCAGTACTAACAAGAGTTGCTGTGTCGCACGCATAGAGATCATTTGAGTATTCCAAAGCATGCTTCGCGTCTGTCTATCTCTAATAGCTGCAACACCGCTAAGAGTGAATAGATTTATTTTTTGTATCATAAATGTCATAAGATGTTTATTATGTTACTTAGAAATATCTATGGTAAAATAAGAAAAGAGGAAAGGTTAGCCTAGGAGCTCTAGTATACTGCACTGAAGAATCTAGAGTATGTACCCAACCTATATAATCACTTGCTCATCATACTCTACCGCAATACCCAGTCTCAAACAAATTAGCCCCTCCCCCCCCTCCCTGTTTCCCTACTGCATCTATGTAGAATATTGATCTAAGCATATCCATACGCAAGTAATGTCATAGATGTGTACGAAGAGCCCTCTCCAAGGTCACACCCCCCCCCCCCCCCCCCCCCCCCCCCCCTCCCCCGGGCGGGAAAGAATTTGTATCTAATATTACCGCACGTATACTCTGAGATATATACCCCCCTCCCCCCCCTGCACCCCTAATGTGTGTAGGTTGAATAAGAGCTTATTGATTCGTCTAGTAGTATCTAAAATATGATAAGCGGGCGGATAGTCTTATCCTCGCTATTAGTCCTAATACGAGCAATTGTGATATCCGTTCAAATTGAGGAAAATGCGAAGAAAGAGCCGAGAGACGAGTAATGCTTAATGATGTACGATTATTCGCTTTCGCGATTTATCGCGAGTTAATTTTCTCTTGAGATGCCATCGAGTGTATCTATGTCATATTGTAATGATTTCATTGCTAGTGAAACAAATAGAGAGAGCAATCCGCTCGCGAAGTCCGTATCTCCTCTCAGCACAATAGATCGATTCCACATGTTCTTTGTGTTGATGTTATTAGATATCATAGTATAGAGCATCGCGCTAACAATAGAGCTAGAAGAATGTAACAAGTACTAAAGAAATTAAAAACGCATTGATCTCACAAGGACTTACCATTGCGATCTCTCTCGCATGATCACACCTAAAAATCATGTGTCACAATTTGGTGTAATGTAGAAACCCAATACTAGGTGTGAGAATACTTTCAACTGAGTGATTTATCCAGTCAGGAGAGTCGCACGCTACACCTCGTACACGAATCTCGCTAGACATCTTGTCGTGATGTCATGTTCAACCTTCGCGGATCCTAGTAGGGACGGTTGACGCTTACTGCCAGATAAACAAACTCCAGAATGGGGTTGTCTTTAAGAAGTTAAGAAGGGTGCTACATAGATTGCCTTGGAGAAGCTGAGGCGATTCGTGCTTGTTGCTATGAGAGAGAAAGGTTAGATTTACGTAGAATCTTGCGGCTATTCCTGCTTGCATGTGCACGCTATTTTCGTTGTTCTGTATTAATCGACGGAGAACTATTATACACTTAAATTTAGTGATATTGCTTGTCGCTTTTATGGTATTTAGCGTATTAAGTTGTGTTATTTCTCATTGCTACACAGATTTCAGATTTAATAATAATTGGATCGATGAATTTTTGAATTTATGGATTTTGAATAGATAAATTTAGGATATCAACTCTTTTGATTGTTGACTTTAATGTAACGCATATAAATAACATAATCCCGATCTAATAATGCACCTCTCCTCCTCTCTAACTATACCAATAAACCCAAGAAACGTATGCGAAATCCACCAAGCGTCATACCATCTAAAATTAAGGTTCTAGTTCTTCGTACCACGATAATCCCCCACCAAAAGCCGAAATCCACTCAACTACTCCACGCACATAAGGACGCGGAGCAGCGATCTCAGAGGGCAGGCCTATTGGAAAAAAGCCGCCAGGAATAGGGAAAGCCGCCCGCGAAGCCCTATTTAAAAACCTTTTTCCTTTAGGGTCGTAGTTCCATAGGAAACAACCGCCTTATACCCCTTCTTTGAGTTTGTTTATCTTTAAAAGGTTGTACCGTACCTCGCTAGTGACAGAAAAAGGTAAGTTTTTGATTCTTAGGTTCGGGTATTATTAATGATAACTACTTCGTTGAAAGTATTATTATTGTGGTGTTCTTTTACCAATTGATTGTTTTTATTGATAATTAAGAACAATGTTTTTTTCTTTTTGTTTTTTTTTTTTTTGTTTTTCTTTAAATGATAATTATACTAAAAGTAAGTGAAAATATTTGTGTACTTTTAGGGTTTTTTTTTTTTTTATATAAAGCAAATAACTTCAAGATGAAAGGTCTTAAGAACTTAGTTATTTCAACATATAGTACGGATATTGACTCACCGCCTCCCCGGCATCTGGCCTAAAAATTGATTAAGTATTTAAACTAAACTCCTTTATATATAATATTTATAAATAAGTATAATTTAATCTAAAAATAATCAATGAACGTGAAGTCGTATAGAATATTTCCCGGGTCGTTATCCCTAACGAGGTCGATTGAAAAAATCGGTACAGTCGGAAAGTTGGAATTTGAATGATATTAATGATTAAGAGGATTAGAAAGCTAAATTATCTACTAATATGCAAAAACGATTAAGAAAAACCTAAAAATTATGAAATAAAACAAAAAAACATAAGCACGAGCCCCGAACAAGGGGTCAAAAACCTAAATTCTTAAAAATGAACCCTACAAAGATTTTTTTTTACTTCTAATCTACTCTAGGTGACTAATAATGAAGAATGAAAAGACTTGGGTGTGAAAAACGGATTAAATGAGCTCTAAAACGAGGAGGGAAACGGGAGAAAAACGGGGTTCAAAACCCGGTTCTTTATAAAAATATTTTTTGCAAAAACGACCTAAAAAGGTTTTCATTTTTTAAGTTGAAAATGATTAAAAGAATTTTTTTTAAAAATAAAAAATATTTTTTTTTTTGATTTTTATTTAGTTTATAACGAATTAAAAACCGTTTTAATAAAAATAAATGAATAAAAATATTAAATGATGATGAAAAATTATGAAAATTTCAAGGAAAATAAATTACACTATAAGAACCTGGAAAAATCTAACGTTGGAAAAAAAAGCTTATTAATAAGATGTATCATAAGCTAAATGTGGTTGTGGGCTAAACGGACTAGAAAGGGCTTAAGTACTAAATGTAAGCAAAAGAAAATGGGGTTTGTGAGGTGCTTGCATGCTAAAGGGGAGGTCACAGGTTCGACCCCTGTGGCCTCCTCTTTTTATAAATCTTTTTTTACACACTTAAAGAACACTCAAAAATAAGCTTTTTTAAAACTGCACATTTTCTATGAAAAGCAATAATAAGCCCTACAATAAGCCTAGAAGCTGACAAACTTAAATTTTTAACATAAAAACTAAAATGGCTAACTATTGAGATTTTGCTTAAACTAAATAAGCTCAATAAGCTAAGAATAAACTAACTAAGCTAAAACAGAATGACAATACTACCTAATAAGCTAACTAACCCTAAATAGGCTGAGAAAATAAGCAAACAAGCTCAAATTAAGCTAAAATCCAAAATGGGTCAAAACTGACCCATTTTTAGCCTAAATAGGACTTTTTGAGCATAAAATAAGCCTCCAATGGGGATTTCAAAAGGAAAACAGCTTATAGCCCTAAAAAGCTTAGTAAAAAAGCTACAACATTCAATAATCAATAAGCATTTTGAAATCATATAAAGCTATTTTAAAGGCTTATTGAAATTGGTTGTTATAAAATTTTTTTACACTTAGCAGGTTTATACTTTGAAAGGAGCTACTTTGAGCTTAATTTTTAAAGCTAACAACGTATTCCTTGGTCTAAAAACCTCAAAACAGTCCAAGCATGAGCATTATAGAACACTTATCAACTTCTAAAATCTATTTTGAACAAACAAATAAGCTAGAAAAAGCAAATTAAAAAGGCTGTTTTTGGTTTTCTAATAACTCTTAATGAAATTGGGCAGAAACAATTAAACCATCTAAAAATAATGCACAACTTAAAGTAAACTTATCAAACTACACTTACACTTAAAAACAGTCAAACCAAAGTTAAAATTGTTGGTTTGGGACAGCTTAACCAAATAAGCTGTTCAAGACAGCTTATACAAAGTTTCAAAGACTAAACAAGTAAGGCTTAAAAACAACTTTGAATCAAAAATCTTTTGAAAAAGTAGCATAATTAAGCTTGAAGAGATACAACTTAACAAGTTTTACTTAATGACCCAAAAGAGTTTTTACCATTTTTGACCCATTTTGTCTCTTTAACCCAAACAACCCTTTAAGTTCTTTTAAATAGAAATTTTAAAGATAATAAAGGCTGTTTTGGTGCTAACTCTTTCAAAGAGAAATGGTCAACTATCATTAAAGCATTAAATAAGCAATAAGCAAGCAAAGATTAACTCATCTAATTATGCAAACCAATAAGTATTTTAAATACTAAAATCTAACGTTAACTTTCTAAAACTTGAACGAAAAATTACTTAAAACTTAAAAGTAAGCATAATAAGAATAATAACATTAGTAAAGCAATAATAAGCACCTAATAAGCAATTAAAAAACGCACTGTTCAGTAGATAAGCTAAAAAATTTTAAAAATGACAAAACTTATATAACCTTGTTTAAACAGGGCAAAACAATAGTTCTACAAGCTTAGCTGTCTAAGACAAGTTAGTAAATGTCCATAAGCCCATCCCTTTTTGGCTTATCATCCAATTCAAGCTTTGGTAATTTGAGAGAGTATTTTTTTTGATTTTTTTTCTTTACTGTTTAATATATCTAAGTTAACTTTTATGAAAAGCAATTTATAAAAGAGCTTAAATGAGAGCTTATAGTAGCTTTTGAAACATAACAAGACTTAAAAGCAAAGAGAGCTTAATACAAAAATTTCATCAAATTTTCATTAAACTTTAAAACGAGTACAAGGCTGGAATTAAAAGATAATAACTTAAAGAAAACTAGAAACTATGTTAAGACTTAAGCTAAAAATTGATGTATTATATATTGTGTCTCAATGGGCTTACAAAGACCTCTATTTATACTAAGACTATCACTATGCCTTCACTCCTTGTGTGCTACTTCTGTGAGATGTATGCAGCTTGTGTTTCTTGTGTGAGAGGAAGTCAAACTCATCATAGCCATCCATCTTGAGTGATGCCCAAGTCAAAGAGATCTCAATCGTCCATTTTTGTCCTTTACCATTGACGAATGAGAACTTGACGGATTGCCAAAGTGGCATTGATATGTGGGGTGTGGGGTTTATGTTTGGGGAAAGGTTTTTTTGGAAGGAAGTGAAAGGGAGGAGACAATTAAACAGTGGGACAGAACACATACTTTGTGTGAGTGTGTTTTGGCGGGAAATTTGGTTACGGGGCTGTTATTTGTGAAGGTTTGAGGACTTGGCAGGTTAGGTCCCTCAAGTTGTATAAAGATATTGCATGATTCGTCCTTGTGGTTGATAAAGGTTTTGGAAATGGCAAAAGAGGCCCCTAAATGTGTATCACACCATTACCCGTATGGTCCTTATGTGTTCAATTTTGAGGGGGTGCTTGGCCAATTTCAGCCTTTACAACTTTTTGTATTGGGCTTAAATCTTGGTATTAATAGCTTAATGGGCTTTCCCAGCCCATTAGATGGGTGTGGGTTGGCCCATAAACTATTTCTTCGATGCCGGGCCCGGTGTTGACTGTTGACTTTTCCGGGTTGACTTTGACTTTGACTTTTCCACGTTTTACCATTCTGTGCTCGGTTTTGTCTAGCTTAGCTTTGTTTTTGTCCTTTAGTGAATATCCGGTACCTGCACATCATAAACACAAAAATAGGCATATATGTGGCATTTTATGTGCGTTTTTGTCGTTTTAGGGTTCGATTTTAAAGGTTTAAAAAGGTTTGTGTATTTAAACACCACAGTGATTATGCTGAGAGCAGCTTGGGATAGGAAGTCTACAACAGAGGTTGTCAATTCCTGGGTGGTAGATTAATATCATGGCGTGCAAAGAAACGAACAGTGGTTGCAAATTCCAAACAAAGCAGAATATGTGATGCTTCAAGTTTCTATTTACTTTGTGGATAAGTGGCTTTGGATTTAAAATCAATTCTTATTATGGTATAATTTTATGCATACCAAGATCTTTATTGACAATAACAGTACTATTTGCATAATTAAGAATCCTATTTTTAATTAAAAAAAACAAAGTATATAGAGATCAGACATCATTTTATTAGAGATTGCACATGAAAGGAAATTGATTCAAATGGCCCGGGGGCTCAAAAATTCATTAATGACAAGATGTTGAGATTTGCTTACAAAAGCTTTTCGATTGTAGTAGAATTCTATATTTGATTGTTAGTATTGGATAATGCTAAATCCCTAAAGTCCCTTTATTCTTTATGTTTTTGTAGAGTTTTGTATGAATTAGTATGTTATTCATGTCATTAAAAGTTTCTGCTGTTAAGTATAATTAGTACTGCTGGTTATACTTAATACTGCTGAGTTTCTACTGTTAGTTATACTTAATACTGTTAGGTATAATTAATACTGTGATAATTGTGATGGATTGTGTTTTCTTGGTTTTTGGACTAACATTTTGCAGGAAAAGCAAAGAAAAGTGTTAAATTGATGATGGAAAAGCTGTTTAGAATGGAATTGGAGTTAATGCTGGTGACTCAAAGTTAATGCTGCTAGGCTAACGTACTAATAATGGGTGAAGTTATTGTTGTTTGCAGGGGGGGTTATTTTCATAAAATACTTCGATTTGTGGGTTTTCAATCGATTCTTTAATCGATTTCACTCTTTCAAATACTCTCTAACTACAACCCTAACTTAATTTTATCATCCATTATCAAAACCTAACACAAATGGCGAATCGGAAAGTTCGCATATACTCAATACCATGGTCGCCAATTTTTATCTAAAATCCCGCATAAAAAGTGATGGGTTTGATAAAAAATGTGGGATTTTTGATATGCACAACTATATTTAAAGTAAGCACTAAACATAATCCCACTGATATATACTTCGTGATGAAACACATTGGTTACTTCAGGTCAACACTAACAATGGGGAAGTATGTTACATGCCCCTTAGTAGATGGTAAGAAGATAATCATTAATGAATCAACTGTTAGAAGAGATCATCAACTAGAAGATGCAGAAGGTGTTGATTGTTTACCAAATTCTACCATCTTTGAACAACTTGCACTAATGTGGCATAAGAAAATTTCATAAAAGCTAACTTTCTATAAGCCATTCTTTTCACCACAATGGAAATTTCTAATTCATACTATTTTACAATGTCTAAGTCCAAAGACTACTGCATGGAATGAGTTTAGTAGTACTATGGCATCTGCAATTATTTGCTTAGCTACAAACCAGAAGTTCAATTTTTCAAAATACATTTTTGAAAGTATGGTTAGAAACTTGGATAACTTGTCTGGGAAGTTTTTGATGTATCTAAGGTTTGTACAAGTATTTTTGGATAAACAAATTGATGGGCTGTCAACTCATAAGAGAATTAACATTGCACCCTCTCATACTAAAAAGATATTTGGAAATATAAGAAGGGTAGGCAAAGTTTTTTTTGGTAGAGTAACACCTTTGTTTCCAATAATGGTGGTACAAAACCAATAAAAATTAGGTGAAGGTTCAGCAATTCCAACTGATCTCCATCACACACCCACTATTATTGAATCGTCAACTCACCTCAAAAGATAAAAACCTAGGAAGCCTAAGAGGAAGGACACTCGGGTACCTCAGCCTAGTGGTCCTATTGACAATGTAGCAGATAAGGCTGTCTATGAGGAGTTGGGTGACAGTTTGGTGAGGGCTGCCACTACTGCTTCTAGCTTAGAAGTAGAGCAGGACAGTGGTAACATAACTAAGACCCAATCTAAGGCAACACCTAATGAATCTAGTTCCCTAGGAACTACTTCAGGTGGTGGTCCCAGGTGCCAAGAAACCATGGGGGATACTATTGCTCAAACTAGGTTTGAGAATGTATCTAAACATTCCAATGATTCACTGCTCGCAAGAGGTAACACACTTTGAAGTGATGAGGTTAAACTTAAACTTAATGAATTGATGGAACTATGTACCACTTTACAAATGAAAGTTCTTGATTTGGAGAAGACAAAGACCACTCAAGGTAATGAGATAGCTAGTTTGAAGAGGAGGGTCAAAAAGCTTGAAAAGAAAAATAGGTCAAGATCTCATAAGCTGAAGAGATTGTACAAAGTTGGTTTAACAGCTAGGGTAGAATCCTCTGGTGATGAAGAATGTTTGGGTGAGGATGAATCTAAACAGGGGAGGATTAATGCTACTGATTGTTGGGATTAAAAGACTTATTGATGATCTTGAAGTTACTTCTACTAAGGTTTGTGTTACTGCTGCTTAGCTAAAGTTAGTGATGTTCATTAACTTTAAATGAAAATATGCTAAGTAGTTAGTGTATTGGCTAGTATAAAGTTAGTTTTTGGATGTTCACAGTTACAACGGCTAGTATATAATTAGTACTGTAGTGTAAGAAGTTAGTACTGTGGTGAACATATTGAAAAAAATATATTCTAAGTTGTTACTATGCTTGTACCACAGTTAATGCTGCTCGGTGTATAAGTTACCTACTTGTTAGTGCTAAGTTAATGCTGCATAGAATTCAAAATTTTAAAATTGCTCAAAGATTAAAACTGCTGAAAGAGTTTCTACTGTCAAAAGAGAATGGATAAAGACAGAAGAAAGGATAAAGATTGATTGGAGATCAAGACTACTTATGTGATAAGTATTAGTTATTTATAGATAGGAATAGAGTAATAGAGAATATCTAAGTTTTAGGAGTATATTGTAAATCAACTAGGACTCCTTGGTGTATAAAAGGAGGTCATGGGGCATAAAGTTTAATTTCTTTTGTTTTGATATCGTTATAGCTTCAAGGTTTTGTAACCCTAATACTAGGAGAGTATTCGTATTATTTGTAATAATAATATTAGAGCTTTTATTGTTGGTTAAATTGTGTTCTTGTGTTACTGTTTCATTAAGAATTCTTCTAATATTAAATTAGATTCTGCATAATCTTTAATTCATTCACATAAAGTTTCTACTATAGTTGTGTTAGATTTATCTAATATAACTACACCTTAAACAAGTTTAAGGAATTCAATCTATTGAAGTGGGATCCAACAAAAGGTATCCAACATCCTGGGACAACAAGTGGTATCAGAGCTTGTTGAGAAGCTGTGATCTAGAAGAACCTGTTTGAATACACGAGATCTCTTTGCTAGAAGATATGGAATAGAAATCTGCACATATGGTGGCTGCATCCAAGGTTTCAATGCTCAAACCCGATAAGTTATGTTATAGAGGATGAGAATAGAACAGTACATCTAGATGATTGACTATGCTCTGTGGGAGGTCATAGAGAATGGAAACATTGCACGAGAAAAATAGTTGTGGAAGGTGTTGAGAAAGTAATACCTCCTACCAATATAAAGAATGGCTTAGAAGAGGTTCAGAACTTCTTAAGAGTGAGAAGGCCAGAAGCACCTTGATGATGGGAATACCTAATGAACATTGTTAAAGTTCAACTCCATCAAGGATTCAAAGTTGCTACTGGAAGCTATTGAAAAGAGGTTTGGTGGGAATGCTGCTACAAAGAAAACTCAAAAAAATCTCTTGAAACAGCAGTATAAAAACTTTACTTCTTCTAGCTCGGAAACCCTTGATCAAACTTTTGATAGGCTTCAGAAGCTTGTAAGTCAGCTGGAGATTTTGGGTGAAACACTTTCACAAGAAGATGTGAACCTGATGTTGTTCAGAAGTTTGTCATCAGAATGGAACACACATGCAGTTGTGTGGAGGAATAAGCCTGAATTAGAGACAATGAGAATGGATGATCTCTACAACAATCTCAAAGTATATGAAACAGAAGTCAAAGGGACATCAAGCTCAAGTATAAGCACACAAAACATGGCTTTTGTGTCCTCTAACAACTCTGGAAGCACTAATGAAGCAGTTAATACTGCTCATGGAGTTTTTGCTGCCAGCAATGCTGCTAATCTAATAAATATTGATAACTCCTGTGATCTGTGCATTCTTTTCTAGTCAACCAAGTAGTCCTTAACTTGAAAATGAGGACTTCAACAACTCCATCCAGATGACTCGGAATAGATGGATTTGAGATGGCAGATAGCCATGTTGACTATGAGGGCAAGAAGGTTCTTGAAGAACACTGAAAGGAAGGTGACTATTAATGACAATAAGACCATTGGGTTTGATAAGTCCAAGGTAGAGTGCTACAACTGCCATAAGAAGGGACATTTTGCCAGAGAGTGCAGAGTTCCAGTAAAAACCTAAAAGACAACGGAAAAGGGATTATAAGCTCAAGAAGAAGTGTGTCAGTGGAGACAACTACTTCCAATGCTTTGATCTTATGTGATGGTCTTGGTGGTTATGACTGTAGTAATAATGTAGAGGGGTGAGGAAGGACCAACAATTATGCCAACTCATGGCTCTATACTCATGTGTTTCAATGTTCTAAATTCTGTAGGTATCTACTGATTCTACTTTCTCATATCTTGTCTTGAAAGTGTTGAAGTGCTTAAATCTTAATATGAACAACTATTGGAAAGGTTTGAGAAATCTGAGTTAATGGTTGTAGCTTATAAGACAGGTTTACAGTCTGTAGAAGAAAGACTTGAATTTTATAAAAAGAATGAGTCTGTTTATGTAGAAAAGATTAATGGCTTAAAATGGGATATTTAAGTAGAAGAGATAACTATTGGGGAGCTTAGGAAGAAGCTAGAAATAGTTCAAAAAGAAAAAGATGGCATTCAATTTAATGTAGACAAACTTGAAAATACATCTAAAAGCTTAAACAATATCATAGAGAGTCATATTGTAAACAATGCAAGAAAGGTTTAGGCTATAATGCAGTTCCACCTCCCCTAACAGGAAATTTTATGCCTCCAAAACCTGACTTGTCATTTACTGGCTTAGAAGAGTTTACAAATGAGCCTGTTGTTATTAAGCCTGTAGTTGAGAACAGTGAAGCAAAGCCTAAAGCAGTTAAGAAGAATAATGGTGCTCCAATTATTGAGGATTGGGTGTCTGATAGTGAGGAAGAAGATGTGTCTCAAACTAAGATTGAAAAGAAAACAGCTAAGACTAGTTTTGTTAAGATAGACTTTGTCAAAGCTAAACAAACAAACAAAACTGATAGGAAAACTGCTAAACAAGTTGAGAACAATAGGCAAAACACTCACATTCCTAGAGGCAATCAAAGAAACTAGAATAATATGATGTCTCAGAGACTAAAAAGTAATT
>BQNB010117357.1:3095-19368 GCA_026074375.1 Tanacetum coccineum
ATAAACCGTATAATTTAAAAAAATTGAGTTGTTCGGTTTCCACTAAAGTGAGTTGTTCGGTTTCAACTGAAGTGAGTTGTTCGGTTTCAACTAAAGTGAGTTATTCGGTTTCCACTGAAGTGAGTTGTTCGGTTTCAACTGAAGTGAGTTGTTCGACTCAGGTTGTTCGACTTGGGTTGTTCGACTCAGGTTGTTCGAATTGAGTTGTTCGACTCAGGTTGTTCGACTCAGGTTGTTCGACTTGAGTTGTTCGACTTAGTTTTTCGACTTCAGTTGTTCGACTCAGTTGTTCGACTTCAGTTGTTCGACTTCAGTTGTTTGACTTCAGTTGTTCGACTTCAGTTGTTCGACTTCCTCTATTTCGAAACCCAAAAATTTATAAACACAAAAAGACACCCTTTTGATGGTTGTTTTGCAAAAATACTTGTACAACTAGTGTTACTAAACCTACAGGAACAAGAAAAAATGAGAACTTTAAGGTTTTTAGGCCGAAAAATTTAAAATCAATATTTTGCTCTTTATAAGGTTTTCGAACACAAAAAATAACAAAAATGATGTTTTTCTTGATTCTAAGCTTGTACACCTATATCATAAAGATACTAGATCAGATTTACCAAGGTAAATAATCCTTTAGTGTACACAATAGCTTTGAAACCAAAGAAAATATAAGAAATAAAGGACGATTTTTGCGAGTAAACAAACAAACCAAAAAAATAAACACAAAGACTAAACACACCACTCCATGGCTCTTGATACCAATTGAAGAATATTAGTAATCTCTAACAACAAGAACTAGAGAGAGAAAATGAGAAGGAATGAAGTATTTTAGAGAGAGAAAGACAAGAACATGAAATGCATTACTATGTGAAAATACAACCAACCAACCACCTCTCCAAGGCATGGAGAGGTGTATTTATACTTACAAATGGCACGTGGGCTTGGGCTTGCATGAATTAATCCATGGGCCTTTGCTAACTAACTATGTAAGTTTCCAAAAATTACTTAACGAGCTAACGACTGTTATCTTATAGAAGCGACCGACACTTTCGTGTTCCTAACATAACATAAAGTCATTCTTGTCCACGTTGGAATGCACCTTGTTATAGAACGATTATTTCCCATTTTTTTTAAAGTTGGACTTA
Organism: Tanacetum coccineum; assembly: GCA_026074375.1. Classification (NCBI taxonomy): domain Eukaryota; kingdom Viridiplantae; phylum Streptophyta; class Magnoliopsida; order Asterales; family Asteraceae; genus Tanacetum; species Tanacetum coccineum. The sequence continues at coordinate 4,238 of BQNB010117357.1, forward strand.
ATGTGTGTGTAATAAATTCCAAAGTTGTATATGATCAATAATCAATAACCTCACACAAAATTTATGGAACGAAATAGATAATTAACAACATTACAATTTTAAGGAACCAAAGAAAGGTTTTACATCACACTGGATAAACATCATAGGGGAAAATTACACAAAGTAGGGATTATTACACAAAATTACACAACCTAACCAATAGATGAACAAGCCAATCACATATTCTTCATAACATAAACAAAATCAATCTTTTTATGCACTTCACGATAAGTTTCAGCGATCATCTCACTCAGCGTTAACAATTTAATAGAATCGTCTTGTTGAACTTGGTGTAGAAACTCACAGTAATTGTAGGACATCAATGATGAAGGCACTCCTTCAAGTTCACTTATAAACAGCTTCCTATCATTTGTTCGGTCTATAAACTGCACCCATAAGTTGTGTAGATCGGCTGCAAACTCAAGATCATTCGTTGTTTCCCTTTCAAAGTATAGCATCATTACATCAAATAAAGACCTAGATTTAGTAGCCACGGCGAGTTCATCTAGACGTGGAAAAATGTTGGAGCCACACAAATCACTTACATAATCATATTTGGTTACTTGGATTAAACAAGAAAATAAGATGAGATGATAAGAAGAATTGTAGAGAGAGAAACAAGAGAGAGAAAGTAGAGAGAAAATAAAGAGATGGTTGATTTCTAAGTGTGTGAAACAAATGAGACCAACACCCTCTCCACACTTGGAGAGGGGTATTTATACTTGCACTATAAGGCTTTCATGCCTATAGGCTTTCTATGGGTCATGCTCGAGATTACTTGGAATTACTTTGGGCTTTAGCCCATAACACGTGACCGATTAGATTACATAAATGAGCCCGTTTACCCTTTCTAGCCTATTACAACATAATATAAATAAAGACCGAGGCCTAATATTCATAATGAACGAACTTCATTGTTCGACTCATTATTTTGAGGCTAACACCAAGTTAGTCCTAATCCAACTACAAGAATTCATAAAGATCATCCTCTTGATCAAGTGATTGAAGATTTTCAATCTGGTACACAAACAAGATAGATGTCAAAGAATTTGGAGGAACGTGAGTTTGTTAGCACTATTCAACAAAGAACAAACCATAAAGACCTTCAAAACTGCTTGTTTAAATCTTTTCCTTGTTTGTCATTATCGTCTTTGCCATCTTGTGATCTTGTGTCTTGACCAACATGCTCATACTATGCATCATCTTGAAATCTTGCTAACAATCTACCTTGACAATCTTTGTCTTGATAATCTTGATATCTTTAAGGAAGATCTTGAATATCAGAGTTTGTAGAAGTGTTTGTATTTAATTTTTGAGCTTTGTCTTGAATGAACTTCTTTTTGCTTTACTCACTTCACAAGAGGAACATAGTTAATCCTTAACATATTTCAACTTAGGTAAACCAATCATGACATCCTTCTTTGAAAGCAAGTTGATGTAGTCGAAGTTGAGATGAGAGAGTCTTTGATGCCATAACTATGCTTGAGTTGGTGAGGCTTTCGCCATGAGACAGATTGGAGTTGATGAAGTAGTTTCTTGAAGGGAAATTGTATATAAATCAGATCCACGGTTACCAGTGAGTAAATCATCTCCCTGAAGATCTCTAACAAAACACGTAGATTTCCGAAAAGCAACTTCCAAATCCGCATCACAAAATTAACCAACCGAGAAAAGATTGTGATTGAGACCTTCGACGTAATAAACCCTGTTGATCGTGATATTTCCTTGAACCAAATCTCCATAACCAAGAATTGGAGCAAATTGATCATTGCCAAAATGAACGGTACCCATATATTTTTCAACAAAATTACACAACAGCGTTAGAATGCCGGTCATGTGCTTTGTGCATCCAGAGTCAACAATGAATAGGATGAGTTAAACAATCTGCAAGAGAAGTAGAGGACGATGGAATACATGACAAATTAGATCCTATAGTATTTGTGAGTTTCAAGACATTAGTTATCCTAGATGCATTATCTATGGCAAAACTAACTCTCTTTTGCACATTTTCATTTCTAACTTTAGGTACCCATTTAATTTTTGTCTTAGGAACCCATTTATATCCTGATGGGCATTGTTGTTCTATCCATCATTTCCATGCCTTACTAGTTTTCTCATACAGCATCCTATAGTAACTCTTAGAATTTTGGATAGTGGATTCTGATGCAACTGTTTTCTTAGGGTGTGTTGCAACATATTTGTTCGCTTGACTTTTAGGTTTTCTAGTACTAATGGGCACAACGTTAGGCTTCTTAGATCTAGCATTCATGTTATTCAAGAATTTATAAACACAAGCATCATGATTCGAATTAAACACACATTTCCCACAAGTAGCACAAACAACATTAACATTTGAAGTTCTAGATTTTAAACTGTCATTACACGTAGTTACAGACTTTGTTTTATTAGAAATACTAGAAATCCTATGGTGGTCTTCTACTTCAGTCTTCTTAAACTTCACTTGACTAGTGTTTGGCACGACCTTATCTTTTATTTGAGTGCTCCTATGTGTTGGTCTGCTAACACTAGTTCTGTGAGTTACTCCTGTAGATGTAGACATGCGAGGATTAGTATTCTTATAAGTCTGAGGTAACTGGAGGTGCTCTAGTTTGTGTTGTCCTAGTGTCAATTCGATACATGCCTGGTTTAATCACATTTGTGTTACTTACAGCTTTCCTTGTTGTTTGAGGCAAATTCTATGTAGTGACTGGTTTTGATAAACCCTCTGACACATTAGTTTTTGGAACCGACTTTGTCTTTGAAAAATGTTTTCTTTCAAGTGAATCTAAAAAAGGAGTCGGTTTGCCTAAAACTGATGGTTTTGGAATCCTTTGAGCATTTGGTTGTCGAACAACAGATGGTTTATCAAACTTAGTTTCCACAAATTTTCTATTGCATTTTTCAATGAGTTTCTTTAACTCACATATGGCAATGTCCTTGTCTTGCAATTGAGCTTTCAAATCTTATATTTCAAAATATTGTTCACGTTCTTTTAGAAATACGTTTGACGCTTTTTCTTTGCAAACAGTGTCATTTTGCATTTGTTCTTGACATTGTTGTAAAGTGGGTTCAAGAGAAATCAAGTGTTTTCCTAATTTAGCAAAACTTCGTAAAAGCTCAGTATAAACCTCTTTACTAACAAATTCAGTTTGTTTTGAAAGCTTTTGTGCAAGACATTCACATTCTTTGACTTTATGAAGATATAAGCATTGCAATTCAGTGTGTGCATCTAAATCAGATAACGAATGAAAATAAGAATACATAACATCATTAGACACACATTCTTGCAAGAGCATATCATACATGTTTGAAAATTCTGCCTTATCAGATTCAAGTTCGTCTACTTCTTTTTCAAGGGATTCAACGTACTTTAAATCAGCATGCATTTCTTTCTTAAGTTCATGAACAAATACAAAACTATCATTTTATGTCTTAAGGGCAAGAGTCATCAAACATGTCTTAATTAGGATTTCGATATCATGAGCAGTTGGTGGACGATAATGATCTTTTAAATGTTTTACCCAAGCTTGATCGACAATTTCTCTAAGATGATTTATGTTATTCGTCATGACATTATATGCTTGTCTACTTTTGCTTATTGATTTGGAAACTGGTAAGAAATAATGTTTTTGAAAATACTTGGTTTCGTTTTCACAAAAGATCTTCTCCACATTTTCTTCCTTATTTCATTTGCATGTGCCAACTAAACAAGATAATCCTGTGTCGGGGGTTTAAAAATTTTATAAAGACTATTTAACTTTGTGTAATCATAGGGTTTCACTAAGTCTTTATTCAATTTTTCTCGACTCTCTTTCAAGAGTCAGTGTCTCTTCCCTATCGGGGACGAGACTGTTTGCAGGATCAGATTGGTCATGTGGGATCTCATACAAACATGGTATCTCAGATTGAGCCTTTTTGAGGCACATTGGATTAGCAAAGGTAGGTCTTCCATTAAATGTTGGGCATTTGGGTGCTAACATATGAATGGTCTGGATTGATTGACTCCGTTTGTAAATAATTTCATTCAAAAACTTTAATTGCTTTTCCATTGAAATCATTTTGTCAATATCTTTTTCTTCCTTTAGTTTCAATTCTGTTATTACCTTTGTTTTATCCTTGACAAGACCTTCGTAATGTGACTTTGTTAAAAGACTCTATTTGACTAACTCATCGTGTTTCTCTTTGACAACTGAAATTTCGTAGGCTTTAAGTTTTAAACCTTCTTTTATGTCAATGTCTTTTTGAGCTAATAGTCCTAGAGTTTCATTTAACTTATGTTCAAGTTTCTCATAGTCAACAGTACGGTCATTAAAGGTTTTGTACTTCTCAAGCTCAGTCTGTTTGTTTTGAAGTGCAACTAGACAACTATCCCGAATACTATTAGATTCCTCTAGAGTTCTACTAGTTTCCGCAAGAATAGATTTGCACTCAGTCAATTCATGAGCAAGTGTTGTGTTTGCTTTCTTTAATTGCTTTTGAATCTTTTTATTTTCATCGACATCAAGTTTTAAATTTGCAATTAAATTAGCAAGCGCAACACGCTCATCATCACATTCTACATCATTTTGGTCATTCTGAATATCATTATCACACATATTTGGTGAATCAGGAATGACATTACTATCACCCGTTTCCACTACACATGTGTTACTAATGGATTCAGATTGCTCAGAATGTTGTATTTCATTGGCAAACACATTATATCCAGTATCGTATTGTACCTGTTCTAATGGCTCAGAATCAGTGCCTGAGTCTGCATTAGGAACCTCCTGGATCTTTGCCATATAGCTGTAATGTGCTTCCAACTCTTGTTCATCAATCTCGTCATCCGTGTCCCAGTCAGATTGCTCTGCTTGTAGTTGAACACCTTTCTCAGCTTGTTTACACAGCAATATCGTTTCCTTGTGATACGTGGAGTTTTTAACCCATTTTGACTTCCTGCATTCCTTAACAAAGTGACCAAATTCCTTGCAGTTAAAACACTGTATCCTAGACTGCTGCACTACTTGACCATCTATAGTGTCCCTAGCCCTAGCAACATTCACTGCCCTCTGATTCCCATTCTAATTGTCATTCTTATACCTTAGAGTAGTATCTACATTTTTGTTTTTGGTGTTTGAGGAAGTTCTGAGGTTGTTGTTGGTAGGTTTGTAGAGTTTCTTGAAGTACTTTGCAATGAGAGCCAAATTTTTCTGCATTTCCTTATCCTTCTGAGCTTGTTCTGGATCACTGTCTTCATCAGAAGCTGACTCAGATGGAGGTGTAATTGGTTTGGCTATCTCTTTGCCTTTGTGTCTTGTAGTTGCATGAGATCTGGTTGGAAGTGAGGCTTTTAATGTTGGTGCATATGATTTGTGGGACTTTGATGTTTGATAATAAAGATCTTGATGTGTTTGAGCAGTAGCAACAAGTGCTAATGGGTTAGCTTTCTTGGCTATTCTTTCAGCACGAAGTTCATTAACTTCCTTTTGATATTGTTTCAGAATGTCAAAGAACTTGTGATATGAAACTTCATCCAACTTGTGTTGTTGCTTGACAATTGTTATAAACCTTAACCATTTTGGTTGAAGTTGTTGAAGAAATTAAACATTGACTTGCATTTTATCAACTGTCAAATTGTTTCTGATCATCTCATTCATCAGCTTGTAAAACCTTGTGTAATATGACTCAATTGTTTCTCTATCATGAGAGGTGAATTTTCCAAATTCCCAAAATAAGTTTGTCTTGACATTTTGAACGTTGAGGGATTTACCTTGTTGTAGCCTTTTGATAACTTCCCATATTTCATGAGCTGTCTTGCATGCATCAACAGTTGAGTATATTTCATCTCCAATTCCAGTCAATATCAAATGAATCGCTTCCTTTTCTGATTCATAATGATCTTTGTTTTCAGGTGACATAGTTGAGACTGTCTCAACTGTTGTTCGTTCTGGAACTTCTGGAGAATTCTCTGTTGCAGGAACAGCTGGGATTGTGACAGTAGTTGGTTGGTATGGACCTTCCAAAATGCATTTCCTCAAGGCATCACCTTTTGGTCTTGTATCAATGTATCTTAAGAAACGTGATCGCCATTGTGCATATCGTCCTGTTGCAAGCATTGGTGGACGATCCCTTGAACCAGCTGCCATTATGTTGTTATGCATTTGACTGTCGGTTGTGGAAGTTACAATTGGAGTTGTCATGATGAATGATTTGTTAAATTATGAAGTGAAAATGATTGTATTATGATAATTGTTGGATCGATACAATGATTAGTGATTGTATGTTAAAAGTGATGATTGTTTGTTAGATTAGGTGATATGTTGTTTAATTATGATTTGGTTTGGTTGAAATGAGTTAACGTAATGAAGACAGTATTACATAGGCAAAACGCAGTGAAGAGTCTTAGACAAAACGCAGTGAAGAGTCTTAGACAAAACGCAGTGAAGAGTCTTAGACAAAACGCAGTGAAGAGTCTTAGACAAAACGCAGTGAAGAGTCTTAGACAAAACGCAGTGAAGAGTCTTAGACAAAACGCAGTCAAGTCTTGAGACAAAACGCAGTCAAGAAATGAGTTGGGCAGAGTTCCTCCTAGGCAAAACGCAGTATTGGTCTTCAAATTAGGCAAAACGCAGTAGACAAATCGCAACCTGTAAAATCAACCAAAACGCAGAGACAAAACGCAGTAGTCAAAACGCAGTCCCTAATGAGACAAAACGCAGTACTGTTGTCCTTTACTAAATGACAAAACGCAGTGTCCTTTTTCTGACAAAACGCAGGAGACAAAACGCAATGAAGAATTTTGCCAGAGAGACAAAACGCAGTGATGAAAAACACGACTTTTTCCAACTAAAAACACCTAAAAATCACCCTTTTGAATGTTTTTGCTTGGTTTCTTTTGGACAACTTGATCCTAGAAGGCTATAACAACAATAAAAACACCAACTTAAACACCACAATCGTGAGAATCAAAGAGTGTCAACAATGAGACCATAAACCTTCAAAAACCAAACTTTTGATTGAATCTAACCAAGAAAACGCACACACAATCTAGCTAATCATCCCATGAGCTCTGGTACCAAATGTCGTTGCCCGAATAAATCACTTACACAATCATATTTGGTTACTTGGATTAAACAAGAAAATAAGATGAGATGATAAGAAGAATTGTAGAGAGAGAAACAAGAGAGAGAAAGTAGAGAGAAAATGAGATGGTTGATTTACTTGCACAAAATACAAATGAGACCAACACCCTCTCCATACTTAAAGAGGGGTATTTATACTTGCACCATGAGGCTTTCATGCCTATGGGCTTTCTATGGGCCGGACTCGAGATTACTTGGAATTACTTTGGGCTTTAGCCCATAACACGTGACCGATTAGATTACATAAACGAGGCCGTTTACCCTTTCTAGCCTATTACAACATTATATAAATAAAGACCGAGACCTAATATTCATAATGAACGAACTTTATTGTTCGACTCAATATTTTGAGGCTAACAGTCTACCTACGAGCATAAATCCTAGAAATAATAAATCCATGAAACCAAGTATCCAAATATAAAGGACTTAGTAATATAAAAGATATCAGTAATAATAATTATCTAATAATCCTTTAAGGTTCTTCACTTCTTTCTACCCCTCATCGCGTTCTTTAGAGCTCTTTTGATTGACCTTAACCCTTTTCGGTGCTCATCTTGATATTGGCTTTGATGGTTTAGAATTTCAGTTTGGTAAGAGTGCATTGTTTGATTTTCATGAGGTGGGTTTTCAAAGACTCTAGAAAAAACATTTGACAAATAATTGATGAGTATAGATGGTGAGGGAGTATTAGAATGAAAAGATTCTTCACCATTTTCATCATCATTTTTATCATCATTTTCATCTATATGATGAGATGATGATGGATGATCAAGGACGTTGGAAGATGAGCTAGGATTGGAAGACCGACATCTTTTCGTGCCATGATCCGATCGCGTCTTTCGCTCATAATAAGGAGCGCGAGGATGCATAACACGATCACACAAGATGCAGCGATCATTTGACAACTCAGGAAAACTAGACATGATATGAGTGAACAATCTAGTTAATAGCATTCCGTAAGGTAGATTTGCCTTAGGTATATTTCAGATGCTATCCATTCGTTTTAGAATGAAAAATGCTATATTTTACTTTGTGGAGGTTTCATGCAATAAAGAATATGAGATAGACATGCCAGAACATGATCACGATGACCTCCTAGACAGAATGCATTTTCACTAATGATCTGTTTATATAAGACTTGCCTTTTTCAGCCAAGAGGTATTCCAAAACTACCTTAAACAAACCATTAGCTAGGAAGTGGTCTTGGTACATTTGTGTAAGGGTTTGTAGGTGTTCTCCCCTCTTAGGAGGACGTCATGGGAATGGAATGGGAACCAGTAGAGGAGGACAGAGTGAATAAATGCTGCCCCAATTAATGAGAATATATGTGCAATCGCCACCCTTATTTGGTGTGTTTCTTCTGTATGTTTGGTTCGTCTGTACATGGATATTTTTATAATTAGATTGAAATTGGGAATCCTATCATCTTGTGGGCCGGATTGTTAGGACAATAAATTTAATTCTAAAAACTGTGGTATCAGAATCAGATAGACAAACCTAGAAGCCTACCATAAGCATTAATATAAAGTGTCGATAAAAACACCCGCGAAAACAAAAAAGAGATATTAATTTTGGGCGACTACTCTTGGGTATACAAAGTGGGTATCCCACGCTTTTTTTGAGTACTAGATGGGTATTCGTTATTTGTGCTTCCGTGTATGCTTAAATGCACACTTTTATTGACGACTCACCGCTAACACATGAATTCTCTTACGTCAAACTCACCATAAAATATTAATCTCTGAACAAAGTTATAAATACTTCTTAGTAACCCCAATAATTATATATAACACTCCCTGCTTGACATTAAACTCCATTTTACTTGTTTGACCCTGTGGCGTTTACGCTTTATTTTTTTGATTGAAGTTAGTGATTTTTAGTTTACGCGATTTAAACGCTAAACGATTGAAAATTAAAAAAACAAAAGCGTTAAAAGCCTAAAAATAAATAATGTGAAGTTAATTGAGTCGTGAATTGAAAATGACTGAAATAACGGAATTTTACAAAATTGCACATATGATGCTGTATTATTTAATTTTGTCGCGTTTTTTTAGAATCTTAATGTTGCGTACTACTTTTCGGTTGGTTATTTCTCAAATCATCGCTTTGTTAAGGTTGTGAGTTTATAGCCCAACTTTTTACTCATGTTTACGTTTTACGTTACATATCTTGGTGTTGAGAACATTGCTCGGTTTTTTACTTTTGGTAGCAAGTTACTTTCTTACATATTTACGGATTTGCCTAAGTACCGATAACTCATATTCCCACTATCATGAACGTTAATTACTACGGGGTAAGCGTGAGTGTTTATAATAAATCTTTGGGATATTATGTCAGTTCTTAACGTTTGGTTGTTTCCCTACTTTTTAGGAATTACAAAAAGTACTCGGTCAACTACTAATAGAGTTAGTCATGCTATTTAGTTTTAATCATATGTTTTAAAGGTTAGTAAGCTAATCGTGCCATAAGGCTTCATGGAAAGACATGGACTAAAGCCTATGGCCTGGCCCCTTGCTCTTGTTTTAAAGACACTCTCCACACATGGAGAGGGTGTTGGTTGGTTGGTTTATTTTACACATTAATCTAATCTTTCTTTCTTTGTTACTTTCTCTTACTAGAACCATCCTCCCATCCACTTTCTCTCTCTAGATTTCTTTATTGTTCTTTGGTGTTATAGATTACTAGTATTCTATAATTGGTATCAAGATCCATAGAGTGATTTGTTTAGTTTTTGTGTTTTGTTTTTTTTACCGTACCTTCTTCTTGTTCTTCTTGTTTTTGAAGCTATATTGTACACTAAAAGATCATTTACCTTGGGTAAATCTGATTAGTATTCTTTAGGATATAGGAATTTTTGTACAAGCTTTGAATTATGAAAAGCATTAATTTTTTGTTTCAAATTTGTAGTTCGAAAATGCTTTAGAAGTACAATATCTTGATTTAAATTTTTTGGCTTAAAAACATTAAAAAGTTTGCATTTGTTATTGGTACCTACTAGGCTTATAATACTAGTTGTACAAAATTTTTTGAAAAAAAACGATCAAAAGTGTGTCTTTTTTTGTTTTGAAAGATTTGAGTTTCGTACTAGTGAAAGGCGAATTAGCAACTTTCTTGTGCAAGGCGATTTAGCATTGGCTGTGGAAGGTGAATTAACAATTCCCTTTGCAAGGCGATTTAGCAATTTGGCATTGGAATGTGATTTAGCAAGGCGATTTCGCAACTCCTTTTGCAAGGCGATTTAGCAACTCCCAAGCCAAGGCGATTTAGCAACTCCCTTTGCAAGGCGATTTGTATGTGTCAACTCCCAAGCCAAGGCGATTTATCAACTCCCTTTGCAAGGCGATTTAGCAACTGCCAAGCCAAGGCGATTTATCAATTCCTTTTGCAAGGCGATTTAGCAACTCCCAAGCCAAGGCGATTTATCAATTCCCTTTGAAAGGCGATTTAACAACTTCCCTTTACAAGGCGATTTAACAATATTCAAAAGGAAAATTGATTCACTTGAACTAAAATTCAAAACTCAAATTTACTAAAAGTAAATTATACGGTTTATCTCTTTGATTTGTAAAATCCCGTGAAACATTCAATTGTCTTCTCGGTTTTATCAAGAGTTGTAAAATCCCGTGTAGTTTCAAGACTTACAACACTCAAAAGACAACTCACTAAAAACACAATAACTTTCAATCACCGTTCGATCCACAAGTAATCTTATAACATCAAATCAACATGGATTCAATGATTCCACTTGGACAAAAGAATACTCTTGCAAAGTACATGATACTCTCCGATGCTGACAATCATTTACCAATGTTAGACAAAGACCTATATGATTCTTGGAAAAGTAGAATGGAATTATACATGCAAAATAGAGAGCACGAAAGAATGATACTTGAATCATTTAAAAATGGTCCACTCGTTTGGCCTACTATTAAAGAGAATGGGGTGACCAGAACAAAGAAATATGTTGAATTATCTGCTTCTGAGAAAATTCAAGCTGATTGTGATATGAAGGCAATCAATATCATTCTTCAAGGTCTACCAGCTGATATCTATTCACTTGTTAATCATCACCGAGTTGCCAAGGATTTATGGGAGAGAGTTCAATTACTAATGCAATGTACCTCTTTAACTAAGCAGGAAAGAGAGTGTAAACTGTATGATGCATTTGATATGTTTACTCACATCAAGGGGGGAACACTTCACAAGTATTACTTAAGATTCACTCAGCTGATAATGACAATGTACTTCTACAACATTGAAAATGGAGCAATTTTAAGGTTAATACCAAGGTTCTTTAAACCAGTCTTCACTGAATGCCCCGAGTAAGTTTGTGACTGATGTCAAGTTTGTAAAGGTTTGCATTACTACCAAAATTTGATCAGCTTCATGCGTTATCTGGAAGACACAAAACTCCATGCAAATATATGAACTAAAGTTCCGTCTTTGGTGATACTCATCAAGATCCACTTGCATTTATTGCAAATCAGTAGATGACACCACCTCACTTCAACACTTATCAGTCTTCATACAATAATCCTCAGATTCAACAACAGTTTCCACCATCTCAATATGGATCAATTCATCCCACTCAACATTACTATTCTACTTATCCATTACAACCTTAATTCAATAATTCATCCGTTCCCCATCATATCCCATATTAGTCTCAAATGGAATCATCAAACCTCTCTCTGTTCTACAAATTGCTTATCAATCACCTCAAGTTACTACACAACCTATGACTGAGTCACCTCTTGTGGACTCAGGTTTTGCTGTTCATGTACTCTCTCCAGGAGATGATCCAATTGCTTGTCTTAATAAGGCAGTAGTTTTTCTAACGGTTGTAGCTTCCTCAAGGTTCCCCTCAACCAATAATCAACTTAGAACTTAATAGAATCCAAAAAACCATGCCACTATTCAAGATGGAAGGGTCACAGTTGCACCATTAACAGTAAGCTTCCTTCCTGTATTCTTCAAAAAACCTTCTAGCCCTCATAGTTAACATGGCCATTTGCCATTTCAAATCCATCTATTCTATGTCCTCAGGATGGATCTGTTGCAAGTCCTCATGTGCAAGTTAAGGACTATTTGATTGACTAGCAAAGAATGAACAAATAACAGCATCACTCAAGTCATCAATATTTGTAGATTAAGTAGCATTAACTTGAGTGCTAGCAGTAGAAACTCCATGAGCAGTATTAAGTGTTTCATTAGCGTTGTTAGTGTTGTTTTTTGAAGAGGACATAAAAGCCATGTTATGTGTGCTTGAACTTGAGCTAGACATCCCTTTAACTTCTGTTTTTTACACCTTGAGGTTGTTGTAGAGATCATCCATGCTTATTGTATCCAAATCAGCTTTATTCCTCCACATAACAGCATGTGTGTTCCACTCAGGTGACAAACTTCTTAATAACTTTTGATTAACATCTTCTTGTGAAAGCTTTTCATCCAAAAGCTCCAACTGACTCACAAGCTTTTAAAGCCTATCAAAGGTTTGATCAAGCATCTCTGAGCTTGGAGCAATGAAGTTTTCATATTGCTGCTTTAAGAGATTTTTTTGAGTCTTCTTGGTAGCTGCATTCCCACCAAATCTCTTTTCTACAGCTTCCAGCAACAGCTTAGCATCCTTTATAGAGTTAAACTTTAATTAATGTTCATTGGGAATGCTCATCATTAAAGTACTTCTAGCATTCACTTCTAATCTTCTTTGAGCCTTATCTTCAGCAGAAGTAATAGGCATTACTTTTTCAACACCTTCCACAACTGCTATTTTTGGCAAGGTTGCACCATTCTCTATGACTTCCCACAGTGCATAGTTTATCATCTGGATGTATTGTTTAATACTCATCCTCCATAACTCAAACTCACCCGGTTTGAGCATGGGAACTTTGAATGCATCCACCATGTGTGCAAAATCTTGATCCATATCTTCTAGAAAAGTTTCTCAAAGCAACAAGCTCTGATACCACTTGTTGATCCCACTTTAATAGATCGAATACCTTAAGCTTGTATAAGGATTAGTTATATTAGATAAATCTAACATAACTATAGTAGAAACTTTGTTTGAATGTATTAAAGATTATGCAGAATCTAATCTTTAATATTAAGAAGAACTATCAATGAAACAATAATTATATGAATATATAATTCAACAAACAAAAGCTCCAATATTATTAATAATACGAATACTCTCAAAGTATTAGGGTTACAAAGACCTTGAAGCTATGATAATTCTATGAATGACTCGTATGTGTATCTATGAAAAACTATGCCCTAGTACCTCCTTTTATACACCAAGGAGTCCTACACGGCTTACAATACTTTCCTAAGAATATCAAATCTTTTAAACAAATAAGTTATACATATCTTTTACACAAATAACTCATATAAATCACATAAGTAGTACTAACTAACTCAGCAGTACTAACTTCTTCACTAGCAGCATTAACTCCTTCAGCAGCATTAACTTTGTACTAACAGTAGTAACTTTTGTACTAGCAGTAGTAACTACTTAGCAGTTTTTCTTCTAAGTCTCTGAGCAGCACTAATATGCACTAGCAGTAGTAACTTTACACTAGCAGTACTAACTGTGTACTAGCAGTAGTAAACACTTAGCATTTTTCTCTGAAGTTCTTGAGCAGTACTAACACAACTGAGCAGCATTAACTCTGATATGAGCAGCAGTAATACTAGCAGCATTAAGAAGGCTTTTAATCCCAACAATCCTCCCCTAAACTTGATATTCTTCTTCAAAATCATCAAGTTTCTTCATTTAAAAGCTTCATAATCCCCAAGAGGATGCTTCCAAACACTTCATTGATTCTTAAGTTGTTTTGTAAGAAGTTTAAAAAGTTGATATGCCATTTCACTGAAATAATCAACCTAAAGCTTCTTGTTCAGCATATCTGTAATTGTAGGTGGTGTAAGAGGATATCTCTTTTCTACCAACATGTAAATCTGCATAGACTGCATCATCAAGGAATGTACTCCACAGGAGTCATACAGCTTCCATTCTAACACTTTGTATCCTTGTTGATTCCTCCATATTGCATCTTCTACATGTGGTTCAAACATTGTTTTCAAATCATCTAGAATGACTTCTATTAGACTTTGAAGCTCTAATGTGTCTTTATCCTCATCCACTTCCTGCTTCTTAGTACTCTTTTGTTCTAACTTTTCTCCTGCTCTCTTTGAACTACCGTCCACCAAGTCTGTTCTGAAGTCAACAAATCTATTCACCCTCTTGAAAGCTCTGTCAAACATCTTCTGAATAGAATCAAAAGATTTGTTCTTCAAGTCTTTGAGCTTCTTTCCTTCCATATTCTTCAGGTAAGTACACATGATTTTTCTTTGTTGAGCTTGGGTTGGTGGTTTGTTCCTCTTCTCTTCTGCACTTTTAGTAGCAAAGTGCTTTCTTCTTTGCTCTAAGAGTTGTTGAAATAATTTTGTCTTTTCTTCAACAGCTTGAATATCATCCCATTCTTCAATCAAAGCAATATTGGCTTCTTTTTCTTTTTCAACTTTCTCTCTTGCAAGTCTTTCTTCTTCATCAAATTCAGCTTGTAACTTTAAGGCAACTTCTTCATCAAAACTGATTTGATCTTTCTTCTTCATAGGCTTCACATGTTCTTCTATCATTATTCCTTTACCCTTGTCATATGATTGTTGTGAAGAAATTGTTGTTGTTGTTATAGATTTACCTGGCTCTTGAAAAATAATCCCTTTCACCTTAGGTTTTGAAGTTTTTAATGCTTCAAGTGCTTGAGCCAAAGTAATTTCTTCAGTAGTTATTGTAATAGTTGTTGCATCATTACTAACTTGAGCAGCATCAACTACTTTTTCTACAACATTCTCATGTTGCCCTGCAACAAACACCTCTTGTAACACCTGCCCCGAGGGGCATCGGATTACGCAGCGGAAATTAGCAATTTGGTGTTACTAAATAGCATCCGTCACCACGATAATAGA